>JABUQX010015116.1:20000-27500 GCA_015478945.1 Trachelipus rathkii
TTTCCTACTTTTAGTTAATCTCTCTCTCTCTCTCTCTCTCTCTCTCTCTCTCTCTCTCTCCCTCTCTCTCTCTCTTTTTCTCTCTCTCTTCGCTTCCAATCCACTCTTATACCGACGAATTCATTCTTCGTTACTCCTTCAAATTTCCTCTTCTCGTGATCTAGGTTTATAAGTCCTTCACGAATTCAGGTGTTCTGAGGCTCCTTTAGAATGTCTTCAGACAACGACAATTCCTTGGCTGCTTCCTCTTCATAGGCCCGTAGTTTGCCCTGTAAGGAATTTGCCTCACACACATCTGTGGTGGTTCCCCTCACACAGCTCTTCTTCAAATGGAAGAGGCTATAGCTTTCTACTTGTCAATCCTCATACTCTCATTAAATCCATGCAACCTCCTTCTAGACGTCGAACCATTGCTTCACTCTCCACATTCTAAACTATTACAGAGGACATTACTCTTCTAAACTCTCTGTCCAACTCTCTGTCTCCAGACGTAATTGTTATGCATAATCATTCCTATTCTCCACCGATAAAGTCTGGAACACACTTCCATCTTCTATATTTCCACACGATCCATCACTTGCACTTTTTATCATCCGTTCGATGCTGATTGGATTCCTTTTCTTCACCAACTCCGGTGGAATATGGTAGACAAATGAATGATGTTTGCCTAATGGAGAATATATATATATATATATATATATATATATCTATATATAGGTTATATATATATATATATATATATATATATATATATATATATATATATATATACTCATATATATATATATATATATATATATATATATATATATATATATATATATATATATATATATATACATATACAGGGTGTATCGTTAATATTGCGAAAAAATTTAGTATGATATTCCTTGCATAAATATAAGATAATATGTGTCAATAAACATTTCACCGAAAACGCCTCGTTTCCAAGATATAAGGTGATGAAACTTATGTGGGACATATCTGATATATTCCATTGCCGTCCCGTGCCACATCTCAACCTTTAATAATAAACACAAATATACCGTAGGAAAGGTTACCTACCTGTTTTTTACTACAATATCTCTCGCATCATTTATACATATATACTTGTCCGTGTCGCGTCAAGTTCTGTGTTCAAGTGTTGCTCATATTTTCAAAATGAATTATACAAATAGTGAAATGTGTGCGATACGCATTTTGTTTACGGTCGTACAAAGGTAATTCATTAGCAACCATGCGTCTCTATGAAGGAATGTACCCTAATCGTGTCATCCCGCATCATATTATGTTTGCACGTCTCCATCAACGTCTTAGAGAAACAGGAAGTTTTAAAAAACTTACTAATGGAAACAGGCGACCTCGCCAATATCAACTCCAGATGTCGAAGAACAGGTTTCTCCAAGAACTTGAGGACAGTCCCTACAACAAGTACCAGAAAGATTGCTGCAACACTACATGTAAGTCATTAGACAGTTTTCAGAGTATTGAAAAATCAACTTCTGTACCTTATCATCCAGCGAGTGCAGGCACTTGTACCAACAGATTTTTCTGCAAGATTAGCTTTGTGTCGATGGATGCAACAGAAAATTGCAGACAATCCCCACCCATTTAGCAGAAGTATTGTTCACCGATGAGGAAAATTTTTCCAGAGACGCCATATCGAACTTCCATAACAAATGAGAGCCCACATGCAATAGTTGAAAGCCGCCATCAACACCAGTTTCATTGAATGTATGGGTCCGAAATTGTTGGCGACCATTTGATAGGTTCATTCTTTTTACCAGCGAGGCTTACTGGAGACGTTTATCGCCAATTTCTTTTGAACATGATTTGCCTACACTACTGGAAGACGTCCCATTACAATTAAGATCGAAAATGTATTTCATGCGACGGCGCTTCAGCTCATTTCAGTTTAGTTGCTCGTAACTATTTGAACACTGTATATCCACGCCGTTGGATAGGTCCGGAGGTACACAACTTTGGCCTCAGCGGTCTCAGACCTAAATGCATTGGATTTCTTCTTGTGAGGTCACCTGAAACATTTGTTTTATACAGCAACAGTTGAAAGTCCCGAAGAATTAAGGGTTCGCATAATCGCATCTTGTGACACAATTCGACAACATACACGGTATATTTGAACGTGTCCGACAATCAATGCGTCGCAAATAGAGGCCTGTATTGAAGCTGGGGGGTGCTCATTTTCAACATTTGTTACAACCTCAGTGCACCATTGCTTCGTACTATTTCTGTTGTATATTTTCTTCTGTGCCAGTAATGTATGTATTCTTATAATTAAAATAAATTGAATGAATTTATTAATTACCTTTCCAAATTTGGTTACTGTTTGTTGTAACTTAATGTTGGAATAGGTTTTACACAATAGGTTGAAAGGTGAGTTTTCAAATGATTGAAGATGTTTGTGACACATATTATGCTTATATTTATGCAAGAGATATCATACTGAATTTTCATAATATTAACGATACACCCTGTATATATACGTATATATATATATATATATATATATATATATATATATATATATATATATATATATATATAACTACCTATATATATATATATATATATATATATATATATATATATATATATATATATATATATATATGGGGTTATGAAAGAATTAGAGGTAGGGATGGCAGGGGAAGGTGTTAGAATGGTTTATTATATGCGGATGATTTGGTTTTGTGAGGCGAATCTGAAGAGAGTTTGAGAGGATTGGTAGAGGGGTTTGGCAGGGTGTGCAAAAGGAGGGGTTTGAAAGTAAATTTAGATAAGAGGAAGATTATGGTAGTGAGTATGGGGTTTGAAGTTATGTTAGGTGGTGAGCAATTCGAACAAGTATCTTGAGTTTAAATATTTAGGATATACGTAGGGAACGGATGATGCAGAGTATAGTAGGAAAGTTGTGAATGGTAGGAAGGTGGCTGGTGCAATTAAATCTTTGATGGATCTAAAGGAACTAAGTCTTGAGTGCGCTGGGGTTTTGTCTGAGGGTATGTTGATACCTGTGTTAATGTTTAGTAGTGAAACTATAGTATTTAATAAGAGGTAAAGATCTAAGGTACAATGTCTTCAGGTGGATAATCTTTGGGACGTGTTAGGTGGGAGAAGAATTGATAAAATGAGAGTTGAAATCATTAGGGAGTTGTGTAGTGTGAAGAAAGGCTTAAATGAGAGAATAAACAAAAGTACATTGAGATGGTTTGGTCATATCGAAAGGATGATGAGTCGGTTGGTTAAGCGGGTATATAGTGGTGAGTGTGCTGGGATTCGACCAGCTGGGAGACCGAAGAAAAAGTAAAGTGAATCAGTAAAGGAATGCCTGAAGAAGAGGAATGTGAGCTTGGCAGAGGAGAGAAGAAAAGTGCATTATAGGAGTGAATGGCGGGGTTTTGTGAGGGGGTATGGTTGTGGGCTTTTCCCAGGGGATGAACCCCACATTGACGAGATACCACAGTGAGGGTTCGTAGCTCTCGTGAAGCACTAGGGTGGATTTTTCTGACTGGGACGAATTCTCACTAAAGGGGGAGGTAAATGAGGGCTTTCTTTTCGACTTGCGTCATGTTCTTCTACTACTTTTCTGTTTCCGGTGTATCCCGGTGTATCCTATGCACCTCACCCCCAGTCTGGTGGAAAGGAGGTAGATAATAATAATAATAATAATAATAATAATAATAATAATAATAATAATAATAATAATAATAATAATAATAATAATAATAATAATAATAATAATAATAATAATGATAATAATAATAATAATAATATAATAATAATAATAATAATAAAATAATGTAATAGATATCTATATATATATTTATATGTAATATAAATATATAATCACAACATCAAAATATATATATAATAATATATATGTAATAATAATATTAATATATAACCAATAACAATATTATATATTTTCTATGCTCCTTAACAACAATAATATATATATATACTATGTAATATAAATATGTAATAACTATATATAAAAATAATATATTTATAACATTTAATAATATAATAAATAATATATATATATATATATATATATATATATATATAAATATATATATATATATACCGTATTTTAAATATATATCGATATAATATTGATACTATTTTAAATTATATAGATAGGTATATGTAATACTAATATGTAATAACATAATGTAATGTAATATAATATGTAATAATAATAATAACATATATATATATATATATATAATAATAATAACAATAATAATATATATATATATATATAATAACAATAATAATAATATATATATAATATATTATATATACCATTACCGTAATAATAACTTAATATATATATATATATATATGTATATATATATAATATATGTATATAATAATAATATAATAATATATATAATAATATAATAATATATATAATAATAATAACCAATATATATATATACCGATAATAATAACCAACATAATAATAATAATACATATAATATAATATATATATGCTATATATATATATGTATAATATATGTAATATATATATATATATGTAATATGTATAATAATATACCGTATATATATATATATATATATATATATATATATATACTCTGCTATACATACTATATATATATATATATATATATATATATATATATATCTATATATATATATATATATATATATATATATATATATATATTTATATATATATATATATATTGGTTGCTCTCTCCCTACTCGTATCCCTGATCGTCTTGGAGATGAACCAAGAATTCTAGACATTTTCCCAACCTCTAATCCTTCTCTCCTTATTCAGTTAGACTCTTTCCTCCTTTGGGTTCCTCCGATCACCTTCTTGTCCGTGTTTCCCGTTATGTCTCTTTAAGTCTTTCGCAGGAATATTTCCCGCCTTCGTCGAGCAAACATTTTTTGGCACTTCGATGCTGCTAACTAGTCTGACTTGCGATTGTTTTTCTTTGATTTCCCAAGGAATGACAACTGCTGTTGTGAGAGGAGTCCCTCGGAGTGTTCTGAGCGAGCGTATCGCCGAAGTGATTCTCTGTGGCATGGAGGCGTACATTCTATACTCTTTCCCTTCAACTTAATTTAACAAATCTTGATTTAATTCTGCTTGTTCTTGTGTTATTCGCCACAGGGTTACTCCTGAAGGGAGTACCCCTGTGCTATTCGCCACAGGGATATTCCCTTCAGGAATTACCGTCACCTTCAAACTCCAGCAACTCACCTAAATTATATATCATCCTTGAATTGTGCAAAATCTATTCTCATTGACACTAAAGACTCTTTTCTCCCTTGAAAATGAAATAATCTTTCTGGTTCCTCTTCTTCACGTTCTTTCTGGCATTGTGTAAAGAATGTCAACTTTAACTTCGCTTCTTCCTCTTTACCTCCTCTTGTTTCTTCCGATTGCTCAAATGCCGTTTTACCTTCCGCTAAAGTTGAAATCTTCGTTCAAACCTCTTCCTTTAATTTCCCTTTAGATGATTCCGGAACATTTCTCGTTTTCCACCTCCCTTCAATTTATTTATTCCTAGTTTTGTAATTTCATCCAAAGATTCTCTCTCTCTCTCTCTCTCTCTCTCTCTCTCTCTCTCTCTCTCTCTCTCTCTCTCTCTCTCTCTCTCTCTCTCTCTCTCTCTCTCTCTCTCTCTCTCTCTCTCTCTCTCTCTCTCTCTCTCTCTCTCTCTCTCTCTGATTTCCTTTCCGGTCGTTCTATAGAAGTTGTTGTAGAAGGCCACCATAAATTGTGGTGTCCCTCAGAAGTGCTTTTCCCAACTCTCTTTCAAATTTTCATTAATAACCTTCTCTCTATTACTTCATCACCTATCCACTCGTATGCCTACCACTCCACCTTTCATTATACTCCCTTCATATTGATAGATGTCCCTCCCAGCAACAATTATCTCACAGCGGCCTTGGAGCTCCTAATCTCTGATCTTTCTTGAATTTCTAATTGGGGCATTGAGAACATGGTTGTCTTCAATGCCTTAAAAACTCGATTCTTCCATCTTTCTAATCGACATAATCTTCCACACAACTAGAACATCTTCATCGAAAACACACAACTCAAACCTTCGTCTGTCCTCAAATTCTTGTTGTTACTTTTCCCTTGACCTTAATTGGAAAGATCACATTAATTTTCTTTCTAAACAAACTTCTAAGAGGTTGGGCAGCTCTTAGGCGCCTTCAGAATTTTTTTACGCCGACACAGTAGCCTGCTCTTTATAGGGGTCTCGTTCTCCCCTGTATGAATTATGCCTCACACATCTGAGGTGGTTCCACTCACTCAGCTCTTCTTGAAAAGGTGGAGTCTATGGTTTTTTGTCTTATTAACTCCCCTGCTCTCACTAACTCTCTCCAGTTCATTTCTACCCGTCGAATCGTTGGTCTTTATTAATTATATGGATCCGTGAATTTTGTTTTTTTTTATAGTTTTTTTTTTCATATATTGTCATTATATGATACTAACAATAAATTTGAGTGCTGATAAGCAGGATCAATTATAAATACCACAAAAAGTAATTATTTAATAAAATTGTACTTTTTTAAGCATCGTACGTTTGGCAGTTACCGGGATGCGAGAAGACTCCGTAATATTTTCTGAAATGCAAAAATCTTATTTAGAAAAAAACTAAAACAAGAGAAAAAAGTTACGGCAAAGTAAATCCATACAGGTTAAGGATAGGGCTATTTCTTCGTCGATCCACATAGGTTAGATAGGCCTATAGGTTTACTACATCGTCGATCCATATAGGTGAGGTATACGTTTACTGCATTGTCGATCCATATAGGTTAGGTTTTGGCTTATGACCTCCTAGTTCATTTTATGATAATTTTTGTTAAGTATAGACAGAAAAAAAAATCAATAAGGAGCGAATTTTACCACGAAGCTATTCTTTCCTCTACTTTAAATTCTTTCACGTTTTCGCACTAAAATACCTTTTCTTTCTCATGCAAAATATACGTTTTTGCTAATTTTATTATTTAATTTTTAATATTTTAAAATTTCGTATCTTTTAATCATCATTTTTAATTTATTATTAGTATCACATACTAACAATATATGAATTTTCTTTTTTTTATACATAAAACACAAAATTCACGGATCCATGAAACTCATAAGGTCCCTATCTTTATTACAACAGAAACTGCTCATCTGAACTCTTTAATCGGATACCTCCTCCTTTGGGACATAACTTTCTACGCAGTCTGATACTATTTCTATCCAATTCTCTGACCCCCAGACTTAACCGCTATGCTCAATTCACTTGTACACCTTCAAACACCATATTTAGGGGAATGTCGGCCTTTAACTTTGATCTGTTTCGAGAACTCCCCTCAACTCTGGTGAAATTGGCTAGGCCTTTGCCCACCAGAGGATATATATATATATATATATATAATAATAATATAATAATATATATATATATATGTATATGCTCTATGTATCTTTATCACTAC
>JABUQX010015116.1:37500-45000 GCA_015478945.1 Trachelipus rathkii
AATCTATTTTCAACAAAATAATCAGCTTCGTTTCTTTCATCTTTTATTTTCGTTGTGACCATCTTTGCTGGCATTTTCCTTTGACATACAACTACTAGTATTCTTCTTACACCCTTTCCTCCAGACCTACACCCTCTTCTTTCTTCGTTATCTCCTTTTCTCTCTAACTTCTTCCATAGTATCACACATTTCTTTGTGTTTCTGTGTCTCTTTTGACACTCTTCTCCCTTTCTGCCAACTTCTCTCATCTTCCTTGTAAACAATAGTTTCACCATGCGGTGACTCTTCATGTGAGACTTCTCATCATCATCACACTCCTCACTTCTACAATCAGTTTCACATCTTTCCTTTTCTCCTGACATGCTTCCTTTACTCCTCCTGCAGTGTGTTCTCTTACCCTCTCTGCACATAACTTCTTTTATTATCCAAACCTTTTCCATACTGCCGATGTCTTCTCTAACCACCTCGTTTTCAAACCTTGCATTGTGCCGTTTAACAACATTGACCGACTGTACCACTTTTCCATGGCAGTCTCGGCGTCTCATCTTCACTTCTTTTATCGAAGTATTATTGCACAATGCCTTTTCCTCCTCACTGAACAGTCCAGCGAGCCCTGCTCTTCCCTTGTTCCCAACTTTTAATCCTGAACGCATTGAATTCTGACTGCCCCAGTAATAATACTGAGGATGACTCTTCAACTTCTCCCTGCGTTCCGGCATACCGTCGCAAACTTCCTTTACACTACACTCTTTAACTTCCTCTCTTTGAGACATCGCATCATCTTTCTGTTTACTTTTAAAAGTCTTTCGCTCGTTAACCAGTTCTTGAACTTCATCACCATGGGTTATATCCCCTTCACCCACAGCTACAACACCCTTCTCTCCAGAACTTTGCGTGTGACTGTCTATGTCACCTCTCACCATCTCATCATCTTCATCCGCACGATCTGTTTCATCAGACCACTTCGTGCTCTCTACCATCGATGTTTCTTGAACACATCTATCATTCTCGTGTCTTCTTCAACATCTATTAATAGATCTTTAGGGGCATCAACTTCATCTTTTCCTGTAACGTTCTCATTTTCAGGTGAACATTTGCACCCAGTCATCACATTTAGTGATGGTTCCATGGTTGGCGCGACATCTTTATAACTGATGTCAAACGATTGTGGCACTGACGGTTTCCCTCTGTAAGACTCACTCATCTCCAAACTTGCCATTCCAAATTTATGATTGGTTTGGTTAGGTTCTTCTTGTGAACCTTCTTCAGCGCTCTCAGCGATGGGGACCAGCATACTTCTAATGTTATGCCCGACCTCTACTTTACGAGGCCCTCGACACACGGTCGACTCCCAAGCGAGATTAGGCTGACTTATGGGCAATGCTCCTTTGACATTCCCGATTACCAAATCATATACAACCTCCGGCAACACTGCCGCGGTTGTTCTCCCTACGTAATAAGGGGTATCCACATCGATATTTGCAAGCGGAGCTTCGATCACCGTACCGTCCAACAAACGTATCTTCATGTTGTTTCCAACATAACACCTTTTCGGCACAAACTTTTCTCGCACAACCACTACGTTACATCCAGTATCTCGGAGGGTTTTGACTTTAAAGCCATTCACCGTCCCATACGTTACAGGTAGGTGTGACGTTTCGTCATTTTTCACCTTCTCTATCTCATTCAGGAGCTTCGGCTCTTCACCTGAGTAGTTCAGGGCTTCGTTGCCGTTATCAGAGACTCCGGACGCTCCCGTGCTCTTTGTTTCTTCTTTTTGTCTTCCTGAATTGTTTTGTCCCCTAGTACTATTGTTGAAATAAGGAGGGGCTCGACAATCCCTTGAGAGATGCCCTCTCCTTTGACACTTAAAGCACGTGGGCACTTCTCTCGGCTCACTGCTACTGCGACGATAGTTCTGTCTGTCGCCACTCCCACCTCCGATCCTGCTTTCATTGTTAGTTGCTCTCGATGCATGTTGGTTGCTACTTTTCTGATTACCATTCGTAGAGTAACCATTGCCTTTTGATCTATAATTACTATTATTATGTGTGCTTTTCTCAACGTGATTGTGATTTCGCGTGTGACTATTAGCTGTGAACCTCAAACGATGTGCTTCCATGTATCCTTCAGAACAAGTTATTATCTCTTCTGGTGCTTTCTTCTTCGACTCCCTTAAATAGGTTGCGAGTTCTTTTGGAACCGTATTCAAATACTTATCCACCGAGAAAAATTCAATAAGATCATCAGGTGTCAGTGTTACATCTGCTGCAGTTAACCACTTTTTAAGAGCTTCAATAATTCTCTGTAAATAAACTCTAGGATTATCATCTTCCGTAGGAGTTATAGTTTTATACTTTGTACAGTACCCACTTTCCGTGAGCCCATATCTCTCCAATAAAGCACTTTTCAAACCTTCGTAGCTCTTTAATTCTTCAACAGTCATCTTATTATATACACTGACAGCTTTGCTTGTTAGGAAACCTCCTAAAATTGTCGCTCGCTTTTCCATAGGGATATCGTTCGCCTCTGCTTGCTTCTCAAACATTAATAGATATTCTTCAATATCGGTTTTCTTTTCGTCGAAGAAAGGAAGCTTCAACTTCGGATACTTATTAGCATGGGAAGCATTATGGCTGCTCTGAGCATTCTGTGATGCTATCACTGCGTCATGTTGACGCTGTTTTTCTTCAGCATCAAGCTTCATCTGAAGCATTCTTTCTTCTGCTTCTCTTGCATCTTTCTCTGCCTCTAATTTAGCCTTTTCTCTTCGCTCCTCTGCTTCGAGTTTGGCTTTCTCTACTCCAGCTTCAGCCTCAAGCTTAGCTTTCTCTTTTTCAGCTTCAATCTTAGCTTTCTCCAAATCAGCAGCAACTTTCTTTTCCTCCAAAGCAGCGGCTAATTTTTGTTGTTCGAGCGCAGCTTCTTGAGCCGCTCGGTCTTTTAGTAAGGCAGTGATTTCTTTCACACCTAAACCTCCCGACTTCCACATCTCCAACATCAGGTGTAGCCATAGTTATATTTGTTATATACAAAACAAATTACAAAATATATCGTTCACTAACAGAGTCACTTTCAACGCACGAATCACAATCCCGTTTTCTACCGAAATTTTCGAAATTTAGCTTTCACTGATAGCTCTATGAAAACAAATTTCTAACCGCAAAATTACTAATATATATATATATATATATAAGTTTATAGAATAGTTAAATTTATATATATATATATATATATATATATATATATATATATATATATATATATATATATATATATATATAGAGTATATATAGTATATATATATATATGTTATAGAGCAGTATATATATATATATATATATATATATATATATACTAGTTTACACAATCTGCAATAAAATTTGACAAAATCTTACGGGGAACTAGTGTTTTACCTATAGAACTCAAACAGAGGAGAATTGTGAATTCTGGGAAACCACTATTTCGCTCCGCTTAATTTTGCAAACTTTAACGCCTATCTAAACAATATTAATAAATATATATATATATATTTTTATATATATATATATATAGTGAGTATATATAAATATATATATATATATATATATATATATATATATATATATATATATATATATATATATATATATATATATATATATATATATATATTTATAAGAGCATAATATATAAATTACCAAAATTATTCCAGTGTTTCACTATTTCCAAACGATAAATATTGGTGCAATAACAGTTTGTTATCACCACCAATACGCAAAGAAAAATTAAATACTTTTAACTTCAACAAAGCAAATAGTCCAACCGACTATATTGACAGTTAAAAAAAAACAATACAATATCAACTTATATCATATATCAACAACTGAGATATAAGTTACAACACTTGAACATGAGTTCTGGCACAGGTTTTAACAAACGACTGTACTAACTTGAGCTTAAATATTCAATAAAATAGCAAAAATAACTTTACTACAAGCACTTCACTGATAAGAAGTAATGACTGAAAAGTTATAATATAAGATCCCGGACAGGTATACCCAAATTTATTAATGTAGGGTGATTGGTTAAAAAGATATTAAATTATCTGTCATAACTTACTCTTCGAACTGATGAACAAATCCTTTGGCCAGGCCCCCGTGACAATCCAATCAACTAACACCTTATTAGATTCCCAAACCTGTATTGTAACAGTATCCAGGCCTCTTGTTAAGTGAGCTATCGGCCTGTGCAATATTGCAGTGCAACTCAATACTTACAACTCACCAACTTATCCTTTTAGAGACCCTTCAAGTGGAACAACGGTTTGGCCGAGTTCTTTGTCTTATGTGAAAACAGTTCAGTCAATACTTTTCTTATCAGAGAATGAACCCTTTTGTGATCAATCTTTCAATCACGAAAACCACGTCTTTAAGACTTAAAGCAATAGCTAATTGAATTATTGAATAAATGAAAAGTAAAACACGTTTGGAAATACTCAAGAAAACCACTGGGATAATTTTAGAAATATTTTTAATAAAAAAAATAAATAAAAATGTACTGGTCTTACAAACTAGATTTTATAAGTCCATGAACATGTATCCGAATGTGTGGGTATTCGCATTGCGCACTGCACATATAGAATCTTCAGTACTATATATCAGTTATATTTATATATATATATATACTTCAAAACTATCTACAGGTTTATAATTCCATGTACATGTATCCGGATGTCCGTAGGTATCCGTTTACATGCGCACCGCAAATATAGAACCAAAATATTAACTACCAAGTATATATATATATATATATATATATATATATATATATATATATATATATATATATATATATATATATATATATATATATATATATATATATATAAAAATATTAAATATTATGCTCTAAAAAAAATAAATCAAATATCAACACTAAATGCTTTACCAATATATTTATATAAATCTTCGCCCATAAATATATATATATATAATATATATATATATTGATGTTCAACGATATATATAAATAAGCAAAATATACTAACAAAAATATATAGACAGATTGACTTTACAAAAGATATAAAATATTTACTTGTAAATTAAATGTTTGTAGAAATTACTTAAAACATCGATTTGTCAGTGTGACCAAATGAATGCAAAACCAGCTGATCAAATAACAGCTGATGTCTTAAAGCAAAGAGTTGCCAACTAGTAATATAACAAATCTTAATTTTGAATAAATAAAATGTGACTTTGGCAATTTTACGTGTATAAAACAATAAAATTTTAATCGTTAAACACTTTATATTTGTTAACACAAAAGAATCTTTACCATATTAAAATAAATACACTTCAATGATAAATACCCTTACCTGCTAGTGATATATGGTAACACCGCAGACACAATGCATTTGCAAATCGCATTCACAGACGATGCTTTTAAAATAGCAATGCGAAATTACAAATAAACACAATTATATTTAAAACACAGATTAAAACACCATTAGCTTTACAAGAAAAATAAGCCACGATATTTCCACATTGAAAATTAAAACACCATTTTACATTTAAAAACATTACTACAATTACTTTACAAAAATATAAAATAAGACACTCCACTATACAAGAATATGCACACTAAAAATAATAAAATTGATCAGACAAGGCGACAAGCGCATACCAACTGTAAGCACTTTGATTAACAACGAATGAAAGCAAAAAGATATCAAATATTCATAATTTTACTATTTATACAAATCTTCGTCAATCAGTTTACGCTTAACCATCCAATCACAATTCCTAAAATAATTAATAAAATGATATATCCACTTATTAGTTATTTTAGAAAAACAAATGTATATTAAACATTTAGCAAGACCGAAAATTGGTATTTCTGTACAATTGAACTTCGTTCACAAGAAATCTCAATTTTCTTCTAAAATCGAAACATAAAAGCCAAATGCATTTATACATTGTGAGCTTCACATTATATAAAATCATTAAATATTATTCATACACATTTATATATATATATACAAAACAATTACATAATAATAAATGCGTAGTATCCTTTTAACAGTTTAAAATATAAATAATAATAATAATAATAATAATAATAATAATAATAATAATAATAATAATAATAATAATAGTATTATTATTATTATCACAGTTTTGTGAATGACATCCAATCAAAACTTAGCTTTTCAAAAGTAAGTCTCGAGAAACCAGTTTTCATTGGCTGTCATTTACTCATGAATTACAACCATATTTACAAAATTTTCGACGAGCCGCTACAATCATACAACGTATATATAGACAAATGAAAGAGATATTGCAATGGCAATGTTGGCCATTACTTTACAATACATAAATGAAGCAATGTTATATATTACGTGTATAATTGCATTACAAATAATAATAATTAATAATAATAATAATAATAATAATAATAATAATAATAATAATAATAATAATAATAATAATAATAATAATAATAATAATAATAATAATAATAATAATGATAATAATAATAATAATAATAATAATAATAATAATAATAATAATAATAATAATAATAATAATAATAATAATAATAATAATAATAATAATAATAAAAAAATAATAATAATAATAATAAAATAAAAATAAAATAAAAATAAAAATAAAATAATAATAATAATAATAATAATAATAATACAATAATAATAATAATAATAACAATAATAATAATAATAATAATAATAATAATAATAATAATAATAATAATGATAATGATAATGATAATGATAATATAATAATAATAATAATAATAATAATAATAATAAGAATAATAATAAGAATAATAATAAGAATAATAATAAGAATAATAATAATAATAATAATAATAATAATAATAATAATAATAATAATAATAATAATAATAATAATAATAATAATAATAATAATAATAATAATAATAATAATAATAATAATAATAATAATAATAATAATAATAATAATAAAAATAATAATAATAATAATAATAATAATAATAATAATAATAATAATAATAATAATGAAAACTCACTAGATGAAATGATACACTACAAATAGTACTACGCACGTTAGATGTGAAAGAGATTTTGAATAATTTGCAGGTTTATTTATGAAGTTAAATCAAAACATTCTAATTGTTAATAACTCTAACATCATTGCAAAATAACCACATAAGAAAATAACTAAAAGAATATGTCATTCTAACTCTTCCATTGCAGATATTATCCCACTTCTCACTCAAACAATAAGTACAGTGTTACTATATTTAGGTCCTCCCAAAGGTTTTATTAATCCTGTTTTAATACAGATGATGTTTCAATATATTACCTAAACATAAAAGAAGCTCTTAGAATTGAACTGGACATGAATTTGACACTTGACAGCGATATTTTCACATTAACAACCTCTTTGATATTAATGGTACAAACACAAGATTTTTACTAAATCGTCAGTTTAACGGCAATGGTAAATAACAATA
>JABUQX010015116.1:50000-57500 GCA_015478945.1 Trachelipus rathkii
AATAAAAAAATATATGATTTATCATTTAATTATCGTTACTATTATGATGAGGGGTTCAATTTAGGGTATTTCAATGTACACAACGATGAGTGGTTGTGATCGTCTCACACTGATCCAGAAGGGGTGGAGACCAAATCATTCAGCATTCTCTACGACACGAAGCAACTGGTTAGGGAACCTCGCATATTCCTGATTGTCTCAACAGATTCTGGTAAACCACTAGTCATTCCATCCATAAATATCCTATCTTTTTTTCTTATTAGTAAATCAGAGCACAGCCTTGTATCTCTTAATTTTAATGATTTCTCTCTAAGAGCTCTATCGTAAACTAAGCGTATCTTTTGGCACTTGGGCTAACTATCCCTGGAGTGATTGCTTTGACTCTGAAGAGGCTTTGAGTTCGGCCGATAAGGCGGTAGACTGCAATTGATAATGGGATGAGCAGGTTTATTCCTTCTACGACCAATCTTTTTCTTAAAATCCATAGTTTAATTTTGCTTTTTCTTGCGCTATTCAGGCTAGAAACTGTATTTATAGGGAATGGAAAATTTTCCGTTCTGCTATCAGACTTGCTAATTTATATATAACTAGGAATAATTGCACAGATATTTTTAGAAGGAAAACGGATGTTTAGTAAACAAAAGTGCTCTGACTTCTCTGGTTATGCTACTGTCAAATCTTTCTGGCTTCTTGTCCAAACATCTCTAACAAATTTTGCATATCTGCCTTTTCCTTGTCTTATTTGCTCTTATCTTTTTCTCCAATAGAAAAGTCGGAATCCTCCACCCACTCCTTCCCCTTTCAGGTGACCAATGCCTCACCTGTGATTACATGTGATAGGGTGCATGAACATGTGAAATTTTTAAACGTTAGGACTTAGGAAGGCAAGTCACCAGGATGCTACTTCTCCACGAGTTTTTAGGGAGGGTGAATCCGAGGTGGGTCGTACCTAGTTTAATTATCTCTGTTTTTCAGTATTAACGCTTTATCTCAGTATTGGAAGCACATATATGTCCAGCCTATTCCGAAAAAAGGAAGCCAATCTGACCTTTTGAACTATCGCCCTATTGATCTTGCTTGTGTTCTGTCTAAGATCTTTGAAGTCATTCTTAACTCTCATTTCTTGGATTATCTGGAATCTCAATCCTTTCTTTCCGATCATCAGTTTTTGCTTTCGATGCTTGAGCTCTACTAAAGATGAACTATCTTTTCTCACAAATATACGATCTTCTGCTCTTAGAAATTATGGGAAGCCTTGTTTGGTGGCTCTTTACATATCAAGGTATTTGACCTAGGATACTCGTAATATGCGTCGCTGCTCTCCAAACTCTCCTCCTTTGTATTTCCTTCTTCCTCTGCTTACTTTTATCTAGCTTTCATTCAAATCGTTCCATAGCCTGTGTCCTGTACCTGTAGATGATATATTGAATTCCTTTTCATATCCCTGGAATAAATATAGCGATAGAATTCTTCGACTTATCATTTGTTTTTCCTGCTGAATTTAATCTCCCTTGATTTAAAGCTTGTCTTCTGTGTTCACCTGAGCTTGGGTGAGTTTTTTTTTGCAATTTCATACCACCCACTTTAATTAAGAACTTGACAGTAAGTTGTAGTTGATATATATACATATATATATATATATATATATATATATATATATATATATATATATATATATATATATATATATATAGAGTATATATGTATATATATATATATATATATATATATATATATATATATATATATATATATATATATAGAGAGAGAGAGAGAGAGAGAGAGAGAGAGAGAGAGAGAGAGAGAGAGAGAGAGCGTGTAAAGGAGAGATTTGAAAGAAAGTAAATGTAGATAAGAGTAAGGTGATGGAAGTAAATGGGGAAAGTCTGCCATGTGAAATAATGTTGAATGGTGAGTAATTGGAATAAGCATCTGAGTTCAAATATTTAGGATATTTGTTGGATGAAAAGGGAACGGATGATGCAGAGTATGGTAGAAAAGTTGTGAATGATATTAAGGTGGCTGATACATTTAAATCCTCGGTGAATATAAAGGTAAGGTCTTGGGTGAGCTAGAGTTTTGCACGAGGCTATGTTGTTATCGGTGTTAATTTATAGTAGTGAAACTATGGTGTAGTAAAAGAGGTATAGATCTAAGGTAAAATCTGTTCAAATGGACAATCTTAGGGGCGTGTTAGGTGTGAGAAGAATTGATAAAATGAGGAAGGAACGTGTTAGGGAATTGTGAGGTGTGAATAATGGCGTAAAGGAGAGAATAAACGAGAGTACATTTAGATGGTTTTATCATATGGAAAGGTGGATGATAGTCGGTTTGTTAGGAGGATGTATAGTGATGAGTGGGCTGGGAATTGATCTACTGGGAGACCGTAGAAAAAGTGGATTGAGTTAGTAAAGGAATGTCTCGAAGGAAAGGAAATGAGTGTGAGTTTGGCAGTGGAGAGAGAAAAGGTGCATAATAGGAATGAATGGAGGGATTTTGTGAGTTGGTATGGTTGTGGGACTGTCCCTACGGATGAACTCTTCAAGTCCCTACATTGACGAGATATCACAGTTAGAGTCCGCCGTATTCTCGTGAAGCCCTAGGGTAAATTTTATTTACTGTGACCGAGCACTCACTTAAGTATTGAAGGGACGGTAGGGTGGAGTTTCCTTTCGACTTGTGTCATGCTCTTCTGCTTGACTATCCTATTTTTCGTGCATGTTAAACACCTAATCCCACATCTAGTTGGGAGTAAAGGGAGATAGAGAAAGAAAGAAATATATATATATATATATATATATATATATATATCTATACAGTTAGCAGATGAGCAGGTTATAACTATAGCATATATGAAAGTAAGAGTATATATATATATATATATTATATATATTATTATTATATATATATATATATATATTACATATATATATATTGTTATATATATAAATATATATAGTTATATATTAAAATATATATATATATATATATATATATAGTATATATATATATATATATATATATATATATATATATATATATATATATATATATTATATTAAGTTAAGAGTATAATGGTATATATATATATATATATATATATATATATATATATATATATATATATATATATATATATATATATATATATATATATTATCGTTATATATATATATATATATATATATATATATATATTGCAAACCAAAAACTACCACCTTTCTGAAAACATGCGCACAAAAAACCAGTATTAAAACCAAACAAATCACTCAATGACATAGCTTCGTATAGATCTATATCATTACTCTCTACAATATCCAAAGTACCTGAAAAATTATTCCTCATTAGAAATTTCCCCTTTAATCCGTATTAGATTCACGACATGGCTTTCGACAGAAGCTCTTTACTACCAGTCTCCAACCGATTTAACCCAACACATCCCCACGTGTTTTAACCACACTCCCCTCCCCTCTCAACTCACTCTCCTAGTAGTAATAAACCTCAATAAGGCATTTGATACAGTCCTCCGTCATCTTTTAAAAGATAAAGTCTTAAACACAGATATAGCTATTAAAGGAAAAAAAATAATAGCAGATCTCCTATCCGGTCGCACAGCCAGAGTAATTCAAGGATACTACTTCTCCCTTTCATATAAATTATATAATGGAGACCACCAGAGAGCCATTCTTTCACCCACACTCTTTAACCTTTTCTTGCATGACCTCCCTCATCCCACTTCACCTTTTATGAAATTTAATAGATATGCTTATGATATAACGATCACAGCACAAAATCATTCTATAAACATAGCATGCACAGAACTGCGGCAACATATATATGATCCAACTGGAGCAGTGACAAACAACAAACAGAATGACTACATGACCTCAAAATTCCACTATTCCTATCAAGCAACAGACTCTCTCTCTCTCTCTCTCTCTCTCTCTCTCTCTCTCTCTCTCTCTCTCTCTCTCTCTCTCTCTCTCTCTCTCTCTCTCTCTCTCTCTCTCTCTCAAATTCTCTCTCTCTCTCTCTCTCTCTCTCTCTCTCTCTCTTAATAAACAACCTACCTTCACAAGTTTTTAACATTTGATATACATGTGGCATTGATCCCCTACATCAACAATATCACTTCAAGAGCCACACATAAACTAAATGCACTGAAAGCTCTAACTGGCACAAACTTTGGCCAACATAAGAAACCCTCACAATTCTATACAGACAATACCTCCTCCCCTTCCTAATTTACACATCACACCTGCCTGCGCTCCCACAATGTAACAATCCAATATTCAGAAATTAGAAAATATGCTAAATAAAACTCTCAGAATAATAAGAGGCTGCCTTCCCTACACAGTCCACACCCAACCATCATCTACTAATTGAAACAAATATTCAACCTTTAAAAGCCCATCTTGTCATGATAGGTTGTCAATTTTACAGGAAATCACTCTCAATTGCTTACCTCCTGCATCAAACATTACATCACCCCCAGCACCCAGAGGGAAAAAATCACACCAGCATTATACTATTCCAACATATAGAACAAGCCCTCCTCCCAACTCTGGATACTCCATTATTAAACACATACACATTCAGCTAACTTTAAGAACGATCTTACCCAAATATTTCCATATTCCAAGCACGTCCGCCTGAAATATCTCGAGGTATCCCGTTCCTATATATATATATATATATATATATATATATATAGTATATATATATATATATATATATATGTGTATATATAGCAGAGTATATATATATATATATATATATATATATATATATATATATATATAGTTATTTTATATATATGTTATATATAGTTATATATATATATATATATATATATATATATATATATATATATATATATATATATATATATATATATATATATATATATATATATATATATAGTATATATATATATATATATATAGTATTTATATATATATATATATATATATATATATATATATATATATATATATATATATATATATATATATATATATATATATATATATATATATATATATATATATATATATATATATATATCCTTTTGTCTTGAAAAAGTCTTGCCTAGAGTTTTCTTGCTGCTCTCGGCTTTCGCTAATATCTTTTCCTCTTTCTCTCTCTTTAATCGTGAAAAATATGAGCCGTCTGTTGTTTGACTACTCCATCATCTCCTTTTAATTTGATATTCCCCTTACATCCACGATATCTCATCCTCTGTTATATATCCTCATCCTCATCTCATTCCTTATTTGGATTTACCTTCCAGTCATGAACTTTGCGTAGGTTATTCTTTATAGCATCATTGTTTAATTTTGTGATTAATGTTTTTCTGTTTAATTGCCCTTTTCTTTGTTCGATTACTCATTCAGCTCAGTTAACTGCTCAGTTTTCATTATTACTTATAGTTTCCTTTCCTCGTCTTCTCTCCATTAAACTATTTTATTATTTTATTCAAACCTTCATTTACCATTAAAACTTTTAATCTTTCTGCGTATCACGTATAGTGTACTTGAACATTAATTTATCTCTTAATATATTATTGACTCTCTATTAATGATTTTTTACCTTTATTTTTATAATATTTTTACAATGCACAAGGTCTCCAAACCCACCCCCACCCCCACCCCACACCCAAGCCCATCCCCAGGCACATTCTCAAAATTTCAATAAACTATCATTAATCTTTTAATGAGCAAAATTCTTTCAGTTCTTCTATTCCATTTTTGATTCTGTTCTTTTCAGTTAGAAACACATAGGCCTTAATAAGTCTTAATCCACCTTGTTACTATTTTCTTTGTTTCCAACTCCCTCATTCCCTAATTTCTATTCTATCCTGTAACTCTACTTTTTTAAACCTTGTAACTTTCCTCATAGATTCAACTTTCTTTGGATTCAACAATCAGACTTTACTCTTGTCGTAATATTGAATTATTCGAAGAGAGTCTCCAAATTAATCTCTCTCTCTCTCTCTCTCTCTCTCTCTCTCTCTCTCTCTCTCTCTCTCTCTCTCTCTCTCTCTCTCTCTCTCTCTCTCTCTCTCTCTCTCTCTCTCTCTCTCTCTCTCTCTCTCTCTCTCTCTCTCTCTCTCTCTCTCTCTCTCTCTCTCTCTCTCTCTCTCTCTCTCTCTCTACGGAGAGGATCTTTCCTTTTCCACTGTTTCATTTCTATTACATCTAAATAAGATTTTAATCAATCAAGAAGTTACACACATTACCGACAGAATTCCAAAGATTCTCTTCTCAGTTCTCACGTTCTTTCTTTCACTTGTGGAAAATCGCGGGAATCACAATTTGAAGAATAGTCGGAATTAAAATGAGAATCGGAGTCAAGGAATTTGGAGACCAATTCATAAACATGAATTTTACCCTTTCGTTTAATAATAATAATAATAATAATAATAATAATAATAATAATAATAATAATAATAATAATAATAATAATAATAATAATAATAATAATAACCACTACTACTACTACTACTACTACTACTACTACTACTACTACTACTACTAATAATAATAATAATAATAATAATAATAATAATAATAATAATAATAATAATAATAATAATAATAATAATAATAATAATAATAATAATAATAATAATAATAATAATAATAATAATAATAATACTCAAAAAGAAAATATCATAGCAATAATAATACTTATACTTTAAGAATAATAATAAACAATAATAATAATAATAATAATAATAATAATAATAAAATAATAATAATAATAATCCGTGTTGAAAAAATGCTAATGAATCTTTTCTCTACATAATTATTTTTATATTAAACTTTATTAATACGAAATTAATGATTCCCATATAATGCGGGTCTAGCTCCACCCTCTTATCCCCTCACTCTCTCTCACTCTCTCTCCTTTTTAAAGGGGAAAGGAGACCCCTGATTGATTTCGTTTACCGTCCTTCTCTTTAGATGAAGCATTTCCCCTTCTTAATATCAAGTATTTCCCCTCTGTTCCTTTTGTGTGTACACAGAGAGGAAAAATGAATGTAAAACAAAAATTAAGATTTTGCGAAAGAAAAAAAATAAGAACTTTGAAATATAATTTTTTTTACTACATTGGAACGGGGTGAGGGTTGATGTATTTTAGGCTGAAATTATATATAAAAAAAAAAAATTTAAATTTTCACGAAATTTAAATTTTGGTATGTTTTTATGTATTTTTTTTTTTGGGGGGGGGGTATTGGAACGGGGATTGGGGTTGATGTATTTTTGGCTGAAATTATCTAAATTTTTAAATTTTCCAAATTTTTAAATTTTGGGGTGTTCGAGCTTCCTGAATTAGTTTTAGATTTTTCTCTCACTTTTTTTTAACATTTTAATGAAAAGTTAATGAAAATTCTTCGTCGAATGTTTTCATCTTTGTACATTTAAAAGATTTTGAACATTTATATTTTCAAACAAAATTGGAGTAAATTTTATTGTGACGTAAACCATTCACTTA
>JABUQX010015116.1:62500-64818 GCA_015478945.1 Trachelipus rathkii
CATTTATTTTTGTTTCATATGCTTTAAACAGTTTTTTGTTCTTACTAAAATTTTACCATTTTCATATTTATAAGTTAAAAAAGTCTAATTATCATACTGATCAATGAATATATGCTAACGTAACAAAGTTTTCACATCAATAAAGCAAACATAGCATCACCTGAACTACGAATATAATGTACATTCACAAACCTAACACATCTTAAACATGAATAAACAGCTAACATTAACAAAGTTCCATACTTAACAACAGTAAAGTAACTAACATTGAGTGCAGAACGTAACCTACTTACACTTTTTCTAACATATCACTGATATTTTTACATTAACATAGTAACATTTAACAAAAATTTATCGCAATCTTGTGTAATTATCATACTGATCAATGAATATATGCTAACGTAACAAAGTTTTCACATCAATAAAGCAAACATAGCATCACCTGAACTACGAATATAATGTACACTCACAAACCTAACACATCTTAAACATGAATAAACAGTTAACATTAACAAAGTTCCATACTTAACAACAGTAAAGTAACTAACATTGAGCGCAGAACGTAATCTACTTACACTTTTTTCTAACATATCACTGATATTTAACAAAAATTTATCACAATCTTGTGTAATTATCATACTGATCAATGAATATATGCTAACGTAACAAAGTTTTCACATCAATAAAGCAAACATAGCATCACCTGAACTACGAATATAATGTGCACTCACAAACCTAACACATCTTAAACATGAATAAACAGTTAACATTAACAAAGTTCCATACTTAACAACAGGAAAGTAACTAACGATGCATACAGAACGTAACCTACTCACACTTTTTTTCCAACATATCACTATTATTTTACATTAACAAAGTAACATTTAACAAAAATTTATCATCACCATACCTAAGTATCATACTGACCAACGAAAATACGCTAACGTAACAAAAGATTTCACATTAATAAAGCTAACATTTCATAGCCTGAACTAAGAATATAATGTACAACAACAAAACCTAACACATCTTAAACACGAATAAACAGTTAACATTAACAAAGTTCCATACTTAACAACAGTAAAGTAACTAACATTGGGCGCAGAACGTAACCTACTCACACTTTTTCCAACATATCGCTATTATTTTACATTAACAAAGTAACATTTAACAAAAATTTATCACAACCTAACCTAATTATCATACTGACAACGAAAAATACGCTAACGCAACAAAGATTTCACATCAATAAAGCTAACATATCATACCCTGACCTAAGAATATAATATACAACGACAAAACCTAACATACCTTAAACATGAATAAATCGCTAACATTAACAAAGTTCCATACTTAACAACAGTAAAGTAACTACCGTTGCATACAAAAACGTAACCTATTCACACGTTTTCAAACATATCTCTAACATATCATTATTATTTTCGCATTAACATGGTAATATTTATCATCACCGTACCTAATTATCATACTGATCAACGAATATATGCCAACGTAACAAAGTTTTTGCCTTAACAAAGCTAACATATCATAGTCTGAACCAAGAATATAACATACAACGAAAAACCTAACACAGCTAGCAAGAATAAACTGCTAACATTAACAAAGTTTCATACTTAACAGCAGTAAAGTAACTAACAACGCATACAGAACGACCAGGTACGAAGCTGATGAGGTAAATATTCATTTAACAAATCAGTATAGCGTTGTGTTTGTTTATTTATTTTTAATTTTATTTTAAAACTTTTTATTTTTAAAAAACTTTTTATTTATTTTTAATTTTTTTCTTTAAAACTTTTTGTTTTAAACTTTTATTTATTTTTAATTTTATTTCCTTAAAACTTTTTGTTTTTAAAAACTTTTGTTTATTTTTAATTTTATTTCTTTAAAACTTTTTGTTTTTTTAAAAACTTTTAATTTTTAATTTTATTTCTTTAAACCTTTTTGTTTTTTTAAAAACTTTTAATTTTTAATTTTATTTCTTTAAAACTTTTTTGTTTTTACTAAAAATTTTACACTTCATGTTTATAACGTAAAAATTTGTGTTTTTACATACCCTAAAAACGGGCAAATCAATAAATCAGTAAATCAAGCCACCCTTCCCCCCCCCTACACAGTAAAGTAACTAACATTCAGCACAGAACGTAACCTACTCACACTTTTTCTAACGTAACAAAGTTTTTTACTTTATCATAGTAATATTTAACAAATTTTATCATGACCTTGTCTAATTGTCATACTGATCAATGAATATATGCTAACGTAACAAAGTTTTCACATCACCTGCTTACATTACCTGA
>JABUQX010015117.1:0-30000 GCA_015478945.1 Trachelipus rathkii
TGTATAATTATTATATATATTAGTGAAAATCATATTATAATCACTGTATATATATTAAATATACATTATATATAAATATATATCACATTAAAATACATAAGCTTATATGGTAGCCCTACTACTATAGTATATATATATGATATATATCTATACTATTAATATAATGATATATATATTTAATTGGATAGTTATTAATTACTTATATATATAATAATTAATATTGAATATTAATAATTAATTATATTAATATATAATATACATAGTATTATTAGATTATATATATGTAGTATTATTTACTTACTATATTATCTGCTATATCTCATTAAATAATAAATATTATAATATTAATAAAATTAATCTATATAATTAATTAATAGATAATAATAAATTAAATATAATGATTATAGTATTAGATTAAATATTATATAATAGATTATATATCATAGATATAAATATGATAGACATATAATATATATGGTATATAATTTATACTTATAGTAACTAAGATATATATATATATTATATGAAAAATGTTAGTAATTATTATAATATTATTATTAATCAGTAAATATACTGCTAATATCTATTTTTCGATTGGTGAAATGATATGTGTAGATAGATATATATATCTATATAATTAATACAATATATATATATAGGAGTATAGGATAATAAAGAAGGTAATAATATATAGTAATACTATATTATATTAGATATAAATAAATATTAATATAATAATTAGGGATAGTGATAATCAAAAATTTAATGATGATAACTCTATAATAGCTTATATATATTCGATATTATATATATATATAATAAAGTATCAATAATAATATACTATCTCACCCTTGGATATATAATATGAGATGAGTGGCGAGTCATAGCTATATATAACTATTATAATATATAAGTATAATTAATATATATAATAATATTAATTTACATAGTATATTGATTAGGTATAGTATTATAATAGTGATATATTAATCTCGATATATATTTATAATGTATATAATTTATATATATATATTAGTATATATATTATATTTATACTATTACTCATATATTAATATCATCTAGGTAAGTAGTTATATATCTATATACCTCTAATATATATATATATCATTAACTATATAGTATATTTATATTATCTACTTAGGAGGTAGTGGATTAAATATATATATATATAATAGTATATATAATAATAGTATATATATATACTATATTATAATATGTACTAATATTATTAGATTATAGTATTATACCTTATATTATAATATATAATATTATTATGTATATACTATTAATATAGTATATATATATATATTTATAATATTTATATAATATAATCATATTAAGCTTATATATACTTAATATAATCCGTATATATATATATAGTACTAATGATTATACTATAAAGAATAGATAAATATATAATTATACTAGTATATTATAATATATATATAAGTACTATGAATTAGTATATATATATTCAATATATTATATATATATATATTAACTTATAGATAGATCGTATTAATCATGCATTAAAGTGATTAAAGAGGTACATTTTTATGTACATCTATTTTGTAATTAATCTAAAAATAAAAAATTCTACTTGAAGGATTTTATTATATTAGTTTCTTAGTATTTATATCATTATATATAATATATATATATATATATATAATATAATTATATATAATATATATTATATATATATATTATAAGTATATATAATAAGGTTAATTTTATGCGCGTATACGTGTATATTTTATGTAGTACTTATATATGTATAGTATATATAATATATATATAAATTTATACTATATATATATATATATATAATTAATAGTCTATATAGATATATATAACTGATATATAAATATATATCTAATCAATATATATTATGGGGTTTAGATCCCCCACGCACTCTCTTCGGGAGGGTGACCACCTAAAATTGGACACGATCTCCTATGAGGGCAGCAAGAAGGCATTACTGTGAGTGAACTGTTATTAATAATAAATAAATAAGTATGCATGAGCTCTGAAATTAATTTTAAGTGTCCTTAGTAAGGTATAAAGTGAAGGAGACCTTAGGTTAGCTTAGTTGGGTTATGTAAGTTCGAGATTAACCTCCATAATCGATGTTAGATAGGATAGTTTTCAGGGTGTATGGCAAACATCTTTGAAAGGGAAAATAATCAGAGATATGCAATGAAATGTGCGTTCGGCTTCTTAAATTTGTGTATTTAATAAAAATAAATTGATAACATGTTTAAAATATAGATATAGGTATGAAAATGTGTACATATGAGGAGTGATATATTATTATACGTATTATTGGTAAATTTAATAGTATATATTAATAATATAATATTATTATATATTAATTATAGATAAAGTATACTATATTACAACAATAATATATATAATATATTAGTATATAATATTATATATATGAAGTAGAGGAAGAATGCCAATTCTCGTAGATGGCGGAGTGTTGGGAGTTATATATCTTCTGCTTGCTTCTCACTATACCTAGGGTTTAGTTGAATGTAAAGATCATGAAGCGCACGCCTCCATGCCAGAGAGAAAATTGCCATTATTGAATGTTTTATTAAAATCAGCATTCTACGCTAATCATATTACGTTTACACAACTTGCGTCGCTTGACTTTGGCAGTTATATATACTTGTGGACTTTTCAAGATCATAATTACTTAGTTTTTTTCGCATGGGCCTTCAACCCTCCGAAGTATGTTTTCATTTATATAAACGGAAACATTATAGCCTTAATTGTTGTTGTGAAAAAGCCGTGGCCAAAAGAAAAAGAACTTCCAGCTCGCACACTGCATTATGTGTGCACTGGCAACCTAATCGAGAGCGAAAGTATATGGAATTTATTTAGAAATAGACGTTTATAATTATCAGGTTCTATAGTAATAGAGAGACGGAATCATATATAAGATCAATTATCGTATAATGCATTTAAAAACATAAGAAGTTGAATGAGTTTAATTATTTAAATTTATCATGAAATAATCGTAATTTTATCAGAAACTGTAGGTGCAATAGAAGCATACAGGATAAGAAATCACACAATATTAACAATGGAATTATTTTAAGTTTTAATTTGTTTTCTATCAATGAAAATAGCGTTTTATGCACATCATTTATCTTTATTTATAAAGCACGCATTTATATATCGAGACTTTGGAGGAAATCGTGCAGGAAAAATATATAGCATTGTGTTGATCGTCTCCTTTGCAATCAGAAGTATCGTTAAATAAGCCAAGAAGAATATACAAGGTTGATTGAAGAACTACATATCAAGTAAGCAGATGGTATAGAGGTCGCTACTTGGTAGTGCTAAGACCATATTATCTATATATTGAATTTGAATCGATTTATAATAAGGAAGAACAGTTACTTCGTAGAAACCAAATATAGCTAAGTATAACAGTTATATTAATAATATACTATATAATATAGTATGTAATATAGATAAATAAATACATTATAAATATAGTAGATGGTATAGGTAAAATATAATCATAGGTTTATATATATTAAGTAATATATAATAATGATGTATAATATATATATAATATATATTTTTTAATTATAGAGTATATGTATAGATAGTGCGCCTTGGGCAGGGTGGTATGTGGTCCCGTTATGTGTTTTGGAGCGTAGGCTATATACAGTATAATACTCGATGGTGGAGTGGTCATTGGGTGTTCAGAGCGGTCAATCCATATATATATATATTAAAATAATATATAATATATATCGTTTATTATTTATACTTTTTAGGTATTATGTTTATATAGTATATATATATATATATCATAGTATTTGTATAGTATATATATATATAATAAAAGTAGCAAGATTTAGATACAAACCTGGCTCCTGTCATAATATCATATTTGGATGATATCTTTTCTTCTATTTTTAACCAGAGAGAGAGCTGAAGAGAC
Organism: Trachelipus rathkii; assembly: GCA_015478945.1. Taxonomy (NCBI): domain Eukaryota; kingdom Metazoa; phylum Arthropoda; class Malacostraca; order Isopoda; family Trachelipodidae; genus Trachelipus; species Trachelipus rathkii. The sequence continues at coordinate 3,989 of JABUQX010015117.1, forward strand.
AAAATGGAAGTTCATCTGAAGATAATAATCTGTGAGTTCGTCCGTAGAGGAGTAGTTAGTTAGTTACGAATCCTAGAAGTTGTGTTTGATGGAAATAGTCATGTTAAAAAATGAGGTTTGATAAGCCTGTGTATTAGCAGAGTGACTGTATTCATTTTCCACTGTTCTGTATGCTGTTTGAAGATACTCGTTATCTTAAAACGACGAAAATAGTCGTTTAAACTGAGGATGCGAGACCGTGGGATTAACGATATAGTATTTGTATCCCGTCTTCTACAATCTGATGTTCTTGAAGTGCATTTTCGTTATTGTAGTTGGAATGAGTGACGATGAAATCAGCCATGTTAAGCACATGCTGGTAGGCTTTAGTATTAACGGTGCGACTGATCCTAGTCCTTGAGTCGAGCTCTTCTCTATTAACTTTAGCTTCGTACCACTCAGACGTTAATAAGTACATTGGTAGCGTAGTTTGCTACTAATGGGGAAACTTTAGGCGGCACCGCGATAGGAGCCCTGACCAACCGAGAGGCGGCATTGGTTGTAGGCACGTGTGCACCAAGGAATTTCTCATTTTTGTGCGCCTGACAGGAAACTATCTCTTTTAGCAAGCCTTATCCATGAAGGATAGGCGGGCTAAGACCCTTAGAAGAAACGTGACAAAGTTCTTACTCAAAAACGCAAGGGCTGACGGTTTTCTTTTATTATTATTATTCGTCAATTTGAGGGAACACAACATTTGACAGTAAAAACAAAAAATGGGGGCTGCGCAATCCTACGTGGGGGTGAAGCACCATGAAATTTCGCATACAGTATACTAATGACTTATAACATGAGGATATAACTCGTTAAAAGGAGGGATTTTATTTTCTCTTATTTTATAGAGCATGTCCTGTCTTTATATATATATATAGCATAATATATATATATTATATATAGTATAATTATATATATATAATATAAGTATATATATATAATATATATATATCATATTTATATATATATATATAAGTATATATATATATATATATAATATATAATTATATATAATATAATATATATATATATATATATAATAAAGCCCTGTTAATGATGCAATCTGTAAAATAATCGTTATAGTCGCTCATTTGTTTCTTTGCATTATGTACTTATTGCTCTTGCAAATTAATAATAATAAAGACTAAATAATGATAAATAATAATATATAAATATAGATATAATATATAATCAATGAATAATGTAATGGTTAGATGTAGTAGATGTAGAAAGATAGTGTAATGTATTATGAATAATGCGTATTATTGGGGGTGTATTGATTGATGTTATCATATTATTATTAATTCATTATTATTATTATTATTCATTAAATCTATTATTATATTATTATTATTATTATTATATTATTAATTATTATTATTATTATTATTATTATTTTATTTTATTATTATTATTATTATTATTATTATTATTATTATTATTATTATTATTATTATTCTTTATTATTTTATTAATTATTATTATTATATTATTATTATTATTATTATTATTATTATTATATTATTATTATTATTTATTATTATTGATATAATTAATTATTATTATTATTATTATTATTATTTATTAGTCAAATCAACTAAATATTTTATTAATTATTAATATGATTATAATATGAAAAATAGATTATTATTCATTATTTTATTTATTTATTGGATTAATTATTATTGATTATTGATTATTACTTATTAAAACAACAACAAGCAAAACAACAACAAAAGAAGAAAAATTGGTTTAAGAAAAATCAAACTTTTCTAGATTAATATCTTAATTAAATCTTGTGTATTAATATTAACCAAACATTTTCTATTGAAGATAATTTATATAGGAAATTCTTCGCTTTGGCTATAAACATGAGCTGATGTTGCTATTGTTTATATCTGTTTCACGCCTACAGCTGCGGGTGGTTTATCCTTAGATCGATTTGATATTATTATTTATGTCTTCAATCTCACACGATAGGTCAAATATTTCTTTAATAGATTTGATCAGTAGGAAGTAAGTCTTATAAGCAGCAAAACTAGTCAGTTAGATATTTATCTGTATAACCAATATAGGCCTATAGTCAATGGTATAGTAGTAATAATGAAAAATACATAATAACTTAGTAATCGGTACAGTACAATAATAATTATTATTTACATAATAATAATAATGAATATAATAAATAATAATATAATAATATAATAATAATAATAATAATAATAATAATAATAATAATAATAATAAATAATAATAATAATATATAATAATAATAATAATAATATATAATAATACACAAGAACGCAATAATAATAATAATAATAAAATAATAATAATTTAAATAATAATAATAATAATAATTATATAATATAATATATAATAATAATAATAATAATAATAATAATATATAACACTCATATACAAAAATATTGTTATTACAAATATTTAATTCAAAAAGAATGATGCAAATATTTTTTCCTTTCTGCTTTCATTTTCAAATTTGAAGAAAAAAAAAGCCCCAAAAATATTAATAATAAAAAACAGTTTATTGAAGTTTCATTTGTGATAAATAAATAAATATAAAAATGTCATTATATTCAAGATACGGAAATTCAATTTTTATATTTTTTTATTGCTTTGTTTATTTAAAATAAAAGGAAATTTATATGCATATTGGTGCACTGCGTTGTCCATACATTTGAAATAAAGCTTTACTTATGTTATGTTTGCACACATAAAGGAATCGATACATACTTAGGGATTTCCGTTTTGGAGAAAATAGTGCTTAAAACACATATTTTATTTTATCTTAATTAGTGATGACACCTGTACTTTTAATGTTCGTGGATATCAAACCACTGAGTGCGGGACACTCCGAACGATCCCGCATACGCGTGGTAAGCCTTTAGTTTTTTAGACTGTCGTGTTTGCATTTCGGTACTAGTAATTGAAGAATTTTTACAAAACCAGAATTATAGTAAAACCTATATTAAAAGTTTAGAGAGAACGTGTCTTTGCAGTTTTAAATTCTATATTTCTATGAAATATTTATACTGTATATAATAATAAATAACATGTTGAATATTAGCGATTCTCACCTGCAGAAATTCAGATGTGAGTTTCGGATATGTCTAAAATTTAGACATTCCGTGTCTCCACTACTTGCCAGCGGTATCTGCCATATACAGAGAGATGCGAGTTACATTTTTTTCTCCAATTATTCAATGTCTTAAGTATGCTTTTAGACAACAGAGTCGAGAAAGCTCTTCCAGGATCCCAGTTTTTACTAGGCAGCATAGTTTCCCAATGCAGGGTCCAAGCTTGCACAAGAATTTCAAACAGTGAAAGGGATAGATTATACATAAAATCTTTTTACGCTTATATTCATAGTGATCCGATTAACCTGCTCGATATATGATTATTATATAATTATATATATAATATTAGTATATATATATATATATATATATATATATATATGTATATATAATTTATATATATATATATGATATATATATATATATATGTATTATATAAGTATATATATATAATATATATTATATATACTATATATAGTAGTATATATATAATATATATATATATATATTATATATATAGACTCACAAGTATAGTCATATAATATATATATATATATAGTATATTCAGATTATAGTTTATATATATATATACTATATCTATGAAATGATAATATATTTATATATTTAATATATTATATATATTATATATATATATATATATATATATATATGATAATCAATATATTATATATATATATATATATATATATATATATATATTATTATATTATATTATATATTATATATTACTCACTGATATTAGACTAGATCTTCTTAATTGCTTATCTCATGCAGCTCCCAGAGGAGCTTTATGTCTGTCAGGTTCAACCAGAAATGAAACTGTGATTGTGGAGTTTTCTCGAGGGCGAGATTTTGTTTTACAACGCAGCGGACTTGCTGGATCTGTGGTGGGCAACCCTAACTGTTTGTTGTTAGCCGGGCTGTGGGACCGAAGGCTATATTATAGCCTTAGAAAGGGCAATGCATGGTACGCATGTGGAGGCGAAGTCTACACTGGGTTGTTTAGCCAAAATTTACTTTTAGATATTAAGAACATTAGCGAAAGTAACTAGCTGGATATTTTGATATCCTGCCTCCAACGAACTTAATTTTCTCTAAACTATGTCAAATATATATATTTTGATGTATCAAACAGAGAAACTTGATAGCAGGTTTTTGTTGCACATCCCTCTTTCCGGAGGTTTCAGTACCTTACTGTAAGAAATACTGAATTTTATCTTTTTGAATAATAATCTTTGCTCATATAAAATTTTATACAATATCATATGAAATGAAAAAACATTTTCTTTATGGATTTTTATAAATTTTTTATCTGCTCCAGTGGAAATTCCTCTCCACAAATTACTGTTTCGATTGAGTTTTCACTTTGCTCCGACGCGAAACCATGTATAATGCTTTTTGGTAAAACGAACTGAGATTGACCGTTCATACCTGGATCGTTTTGTCAGGGAGCATACTCTTTCCATATCTCTTATCCTGTCTCATTCTTCTATCCTAATGTTTGTCAACACTTCCATCTCGAAAGACGTCAGATTAGCAAGGTATATATAGGGGTATATTGATGGATTAATATAACTATATATGTATATAGGTATATATATAAAAATATATTATATATCATATATATATAGATGATATTATATATATATGGATTATATTAGTATAGTTATATATATCTATATATTAAATTCAGTTGGCGGCTTCGTGAAACTTAGGATGATGGAGGGGCTGGAAGTTTATATATATGGATATAGTCTATGACTGCGATTATATATATATATATTTGATATTGGATTATATATATATATAAGTATATAATATATAATATATAGTATATATAGGTAACATAGATATATATATAGTTATATATAGATATAGTATATTATATGACATATATAGTATATATTATATAGTATGTATATATGTAGGTTTATATCATTACATAATATAGTATAGTATATACTATATATATATATGACTATATATATATATATTATATATCAATATATATACTATTCGTATAACACTGATTATTATATATTATATATATATAATATAGTATATATATATATATATCATAATTATAATTATATATATATATATAATATAATACTTATAAAATGATATAAATATTATTAATATAATTATATACTATATATATATATATATATTCGGTATTATATATATATATATATATATATATTAATATAATATATATATGATATATATATATAATTGAGATAATATTAGTATATAGTATTATATATATATATATTAATATTATATCATAGAATAGGTCTAAATTTTATGTTTGGTACGGATATTATATAATATTATTTTACCCGATGACCCCTTATGAAGGTTTCAGAGCAAAAGTAGAAAAATAAAACTTTATTCTCTTCAATGTTAAACATGATAAATTTTAAAAATAGACTCACTTTCTAGTTTCTATCGATCATGCAATTCAGTAAATAGAATTTTTATTATTTTCGGTTAAATAATTAACTTTATTTCATATATCGATCTGAAAGTTGAAAATTATGAACATTCTCCCTCCCCCCAGACCCGAAAAAGAAAAAAGACACGTCCACCTGTCTCGCAGAATCCATAGGCATGAGGAAATGGAGACTGATTTTTAATTTGTCTTTATTATATAATATATGTCTTTAATATGATAGTCATGAAGGACATTAAGAGGCAGAGAATACTAAGGAACTCGAGTCGAGTAAAATATTATTGGACCGCTTGTCCTGTCGTATTTTTTAAATGATGAGTAATACATCATCCCCAACAGTTATTTGATAGAATTTGTGACAAGAGGCGCAAAAGTCTTTGGCATTATGCTAAAAATTATGTAATGATGGATATGGTAGAGTGCACCTTAATTTGTTGGCTTAAGATGTTTGTGCTTTATTTTTAAAAATATTAATAAAGTTGGTCTTTTTCTGGGCTGTAAAAGATACAAGCTAGCCCAACTATTTTCGGTATATTGGATGTGAGATATATCTGAAATGAAAATGTCGTATAGCCGCATTTGCTGTTGCACAAAAGCATTCTTTTTTCTAACTTGTCTTTTCCTTAAATATGTTTTTAATGTATTAAATTGGTTAAAAAAAAATTTCATTTCACTGTTTTTTTTGAGTCAAAAATTTTAAGTAGGTGTTTTTAGTATCCTGGCACTTTTAATTTGGAGGGGCTGCCGCCCAATAGCCCCAGCAAAGTCTTGAGCCGCCACTGTATATATATATTATATTATATAATATACTGATATATTATGAGTTATATATATATAGTATATGATATATATAAATATATATATAATAATATATATATATTATATGATTATATATATATATTATATATATATATAGTAGTATAGATACAATATTATAGGGATACTTTATTAAACCCAGTGCGGGCATTAATAAAAATTTAAGGCTTTGTAAAGGTTGGTAAAATGGGACCAATGCATTTTGAATGATAACTAAAGTTGGGTCATGAAACAGAAAAAGACCAAAACTTTTTTTGTAATACTGAAAGTGAGCATTCCATATATCTAATTTAATTAATATTAACGAAAAAGTTTGCAGAAATTGATATCATATTTTTAAACTTCACACTTTAGGCTTATAAAATGATAAGCTTAGGCGAATTTATTTCAGTTTTAACATTTTCAACTTGAGGTGATGGATCTTTTTCGTAAGAGTGAAGTGATACGAAGCATGAACTTATGATTTTTTTTGCAGTTTTTTTAATTAACGGAATAACCGTAGGGTGGGATAGCACGGGCAAGACCGCCGCGCAGGACTTACACCAGCAGCAGGATGGGCTTCGCCGGCAACACCGGTGTATAATTTTTAAAATTAGGGAATTTTCTTTTTTTCTTCGTAACTAACATGAAAAGAGATGCGCAATCCTTAGCGTTGTAGGTGCAAAGTTCTTGAGACTAGGCATTCGGCGAAACCTTCCGATACCTCGAAGTTTGGTATTATTCTCCACCTTGGTTTGAAAGAATGGACCCTCTGTCTCATCTAGTGTTCTCTCCTCTTCGATACCGGTCTTCTCATTCTAATAAGTCCGGGAGTTCTCGTCTCTCGCCTCAGGTCCTCTCAGGTTCATTTCTAAGGATTGTTCGTGATTCTCGTCGTCTCATACTCCTCATCTCTCTCTCTCGTTTCCTGCTCTTATATATAATAATCTCACACCTAATACCGCCCATAGATTATAGTTATATATCTAAACAGATATATATATTATATGATATATATAGTTAATATGAAGTGTTAATTTAGGTATGGATTACGGAATGCTAATTATATATGTGATATGGATAGAAGTACGTATATACTTAATATTTGAGTCATCGTAGGTATTGGTTGTGAAGAATAAGAGTGGGAGAGTGGAAGCTATGGATTCTAGTGCTGGGAGAGGCGGGATTCCGTATACTCGGTGCTTGTGCAACGAGTGTATGAACAAAATTATATACAGAACGACCATCGATAGTGTCTGTTTTATAGAAGGAGGGCGGGACTAAGCTGCAGTTAGCGTGATCGCGAATGTTCTAGGGGATGAAGATGAAGAAAATTTTTATATTATTTTGTGGGATGAGTAGAATAATTGGTGTCATATTGAATGAAACGATATTTGGTATACATTACATAATCGAGAATGTTAAAGCACGTTTATGTAAGAATGTGAAAAGCACAAGATAGTATTCAGAGAGAATCATCGGCGATTTGGATACAACTGGCTGTTTCTGCAAATCGCATACTAAAAGGTGAATAGGTTCGTATTGCTCAAGTTCGAACAGGAGAGTTTGTGTGCTGTGTGGGAGAATTATTTCAGCATAATACATAAATTTTGCTTTATTTTATTGCCCTTTAATGTGGCATTGCTTAGTTACCGTTTTTGATGTTGCCAAATCGCAATCAGGGGCAAGCAAGACAAGTTCCCATTTTTCATGTATACTTGTATATCAAGGTGAATTCTTTAGATATATAAGTGGATATATAATTATAATACTGAGTATATAATATATATAAGTAAGTATATAAAGCTGTATATATATATAAGGTATATATATATATTAGGGACTTATATATATTATATATATTATGATATATATATATATCATAATATATCATATGTGTATATTATAAGTATATATTATATAATATATAATAGAATAGTATAAATGATATATATATAATATATATATATATATATATATTATATATATATATATATATATATATATATATATAATATATATTATATATATATAATTATATATATATATATATACATATATATATATATTAATATATATAGTATAGGTAGATTTATAACTATACATAGTATATAGTATTCTTGCTCGGTCGTTAAGAGAAAATATGATTCTAATTGTGCGTCTAGCTTTAGCAGATTGTAATAGGCGTATGATGACTGCACCTCATTAAAGCCTAATGACTGTTTTTGCTTGGTCTTTTCCACCCGCCTTTTATAATTGGAGAAGAGTTTATTTTGAGACTTTTCATGAGGCAGAGAAATATCTTGTCTGGGACTGCAGAAATCGAGTAAATAGATGCTCAGGGATCCGTTTCGATCCAAATACGACTGCATTGATGACAAGTTGGTGTCCAAACGGTCGACTAGGCAAAAATGATCGAAAGGTAAAAAAAAAAAGTTGGGTTTACTACCCGCGCGTAGGGCCGTTAAAGTTAAGTTAAGTTAGTTAAGTTAAAGTAAGTTAAGTGTTTGTAAGTAAAGCATTTTATTAAACTTTAACTTAACTTAAGCTTAACCTTAACTTAACTTTAATTAAACTTACCTTAACTTAACTTAACTTAACTTAACTTAACTTAACTTAACTTAACTTAAGCTTAAGCTTATAAGCTTGGATGCCTACTTCGGGTTGTAAGGGAAATTTTTTTTATGTTGTGTCGACCATTTGACCTGTTGGCAATTTGGGCTAGTCCCCGTAATGATCAAAGTTTATTATTTAAAAATTTGTAAAATCTTTAATAGATAGATATTCTGATTGATCCCTTCTGGGCAAAATTGGGTAAGTTAGTTGTTACATCTCGTCTTACTCTCACTCTTCGTCGTCTCATCTCTCCCTGTCCGCTGCCGACCTCTCGTATCTCGTCTTCTCTCTCATCGTCTCCTATCTGGGTCTCTCTCTTCTCTCTCTCATGTCTCGCATACTCTCTCACTCCTTCTCTTCGTCTCTCGATCCTCTCGATTGAGTCACTTTACAAAGATCAGTTAGTATGGATCAATGGTTCACAAACTTGCTTCTAACTGGTTTAAAAAAAATCCATCATTAACATTGATTCTGACAACGAGCACGATTCTCATTCGCTTCATTTAATTAATTAATTAATTAATTAAGTAATGCGAGAAAAATTTTTTCTGTTTGGCAATATACAAAATTACTATGATAAATTTTTTCAATATTTTCGCGAAAGATTTGTAAAACAATCAATTGCAGTTTCTGTCACTAATGATAGGGACTGTAATATAATATATTTAATGGGAGAGTGAAGGCTAATAAAGTTGAAATCATAATTAAACATAAAAAACATAATTCACATAATAATTCATAATTATAAAATAATATACACATAAAAATTCAGCTCGGATTACAGATTTCAAAAGAATCTGAGTTTTTTTTTATCGAAGAGATTCATATTCGATCCATTTCCAGGAACTGTAAAGATTCAACAATCTCTTTAAATTTTTTTTATAAATCGTAATAATCCACCGTAACTTACCACCCACTAGGGTTGGCCGAGTACCGAAATTTTGCGCACCGCATTGCACCTCTATGCTTCAATGCGCATCACGCTCCGCACCACGCACCGCCAACACCTTGCTCGCTATTTTAATAAAATTGCACCGCCACCGTACACGCCTGGATTATGTGTCCACCGCCGCTAACCGGCACGCGCACGCACCGTAACGCGCTGGGCAGCCGTACCGCACCCTCAGATGCAATCTGCCAACCCTGCTACCACCTTGTTTCGCACATTCGTGTTACTTTTATACATTTAGTCTCTATAAAAATATTTCTCAATTGAAATACAAGTAGCTGCCTGCCTTGGTGACCTTAACTTGTGTTCACTTGTTTCTCACTGTGTCATTTAGTTTCTAATGTGTTGTTACTCCATATAAATATGATCGCAAAAAATACAAACGATTCCCACTTTATAATTCGACAGATTAAACACCTCTAACTAAAACTTTCTTCATTGCTACTGACAACCCATCTTAGTAATGTCCAGAAGAGAAGTAGAGTAGAGAAAAAGAGAGAGAGAGAGAGAGAGAGAGAGAGAGAGAGAGGAGAGAGATGAGAGAGAGAGAGAGAGAGAGAGAGAGGAGAGGATTGGCTGCTGCACAAACCATCTTAAGTTATTCAATCAAATGTCTTGTTTATATTCAACAGTCTCGTAGTATTTGCTCCGATAGAGATTGTCCCTCTTGTCTTGTCAAGACACTGAACTAGGGAGTTGCGCCAAACCAGCAATATTGCGCACTCAGACGGCCGCAACCGCAAACGGCAGACCCGGGGCACCGGGACCGCCCACACACCGCAGGCACCGCACCATCGAGTTTGCAGGGTAGAAAACGCACAACACAAGTCGCTAAACGCACCTTGGTTGCTGCTCTATATTTCAATGCGCACACCTTGCTTGCGGACCACATGAGGCGTGACCATAATCGATGTCTAGACCAGCGAACGCACGTAGGGTCGTGGAAGAGCGTGGGATAGGGCAGCAGAGCACCGCGGTGGCAGAGCCTCTATATTTTAAAAATTCCAGCGGCAGACGGCTCTGAGTTAAGAGTTCATGGTCGGAGAGCAGCAACACTGTTGGCATACCTGGTATTTGTATGATGCGGGGCAAGCCCCGCAGTCACTAAACAATTCTGGGCAGCATGACTCAATATGGATGGGGCAGCAAGACCGCCTACCACGTGTGGCGCATAAACGAACGAAGGAAAGACCCCAGGTGTGGAACCTCCTGACATGCTACCACAACAGTACAGTACAATAGACACCTGGGGGAGGCATCGGCAAACCATATACTGAACTAAAAAAAAAATCTTCACAAACAAATAACAAATAGCGATTTCAAGCATCAGCAATTAATGTAATTATTTTTCTTAAATTTGTTTGGAATTTATTATTTTTTTATTATTTTATTATTATAACAATTAAATTATTATTTTACTTCTTTATTCTTATAAGTAAAATTAAAGAGAGACTTGAGTCATAATAAGTTGTCGGGGGTTAGACAGCCGCTTGAAACCATCCTTGGCTTCGAGGCTATATATATTACTTATAGTATAGTAAGTATATATATATAATATAATATATATATATTAAATAATTATTTATATATATATATATAGTAATATATATATATATAATATTATGTATAGTATACTATAATATATTATAATATTATATAATATATATATATTTTAAAATATAAATATAGTATATAATATATATATCAATATATATATATATATATAGTTTATATATATGTAACAGATATATAATTATAATTATGTTATATATTTATATCTATATATAAGTGTATATTATATATATATATATATATATTAGTATATATATACAATATTATACCTAATATATATATAGTAATTATATAAATAATAGTACTATAATATATATATATATATTATACTTATCTTGAAAATATAATATATATAATACTAAATACTATGTAGTATATATACTATAATATGATAATATAGTAATAGATATAATATATATTATATATATATATATTATATATATATACTATATATAATAATATATATATATATATATAGATATATATAATATATATAAAGTTTATATATTTATATTAGGTATAGTATATATGATATATAGTATAGTAATATATATATAATATATTATATAATATATATAGATATATAATTATATATATATAATAGCATAATATATTTATTTATATATATATGTGATATAATATAATTATTTAAATATATACTATTAATATATTATATATTATATGATATTATAGTAGTTTTTTTTTTTTTATAGTGTAATATATATATAATATTATAATATAGTATACATTATTTATTAATATATTAATGATATATAATATATATATTGTGATATTAGTATCTGATTGAATTAAAAATAATATATTAATGAGCTATAGTATATATATTAGTTATATATTATATATATATGAATACTATAGTATATATATATAATCATAGGTTAATTACGTGATATATATAATTATAAAACAGCAAATGTATTCAATATTATATATTGTAGTATTAATAACTAAGTAAATTGAAGGAATCCACACGATACTATGTAGCTGAATAATAGGATATGAGATTTGGCTCCATGTAGATGATTTAGGGAAAACTAGAATATTGGATAATAATAATAATATTTTGAGATTGGAATAATAATAATAATTAATAATAATAAAATGGTATTTTATAGATTCTGAATTATATAATGGAAGCGACGTTTATCAAGAGGCCGCCTTTCTGATAATTATTTCTTTCACAGAAGAATTTTTCTTTAAAATTATTCTTTGAATAAAATAAAACAATTGATTTTCGTATAGTAGCGAAAGCTTTTCGTCGCGATTTATAGCAAGCTTTCGGACAATTTCAAATCTAGGAATCAAAATATTTTGATTTTGAATATTTTAACCAATTAAATATAAAAATATTTAAATAAAATTTATTCCTATGAAAATGTCCGAGTGTACGGACGAAAGCTTGGTACTATACTAAAATAAATTGTTTTAAATCTTATTCAAGCGATAATTTTAAAGAAAAAATTTCTTCTGTTGAAGAAATGCTTTCGAGAGGGCCTTGCAAAAAGTCTCAAAAAATTGCATCACATATAAAAATACAATGGCTTCGAAGCATAGATTGAGTTTTTAGAAATCTATAATATATAATAATAATAATAATTAATAATTAATAATAGCATAATAATAAAATAATAATAATAATAATAATTGAATATAATAAATAGATATAATAATAATAATAATAATAATAATAATAATGAATAAATTAATTAATTAATAATAGTATAAGATAATAATAATAGAATATAATAATATAATAATAATAATAATAATAATAATAATAATAATAATAATAATAATAATAATAATAATAATAATAATAATAATAATAATAATAATAATAATAATAATAATAATAATAATAATAATAATAAAACAGAAGAAAACATTGATCAAAATTATTGCAAAAGATTGTGACAATATTTATTTTTCCGAGATATTTTTAGGAGAGCAAAATGTTCCAAGAAAAAAAAAGTCCAAAAAATAATAAAAATAATAATAAAAAATGATAGTATTTATTGAATTGGATTGTAATAAATCATATAAATAATAAAAATGTCGATATCGATATTCAATTTTTATTCTTTTCATTGCTTTGTTTATTTAAAAACAAAATGAAATTTTTATGCATTTAGAACAATGCGTTTGTCTATTCATTTTAAATAAAGCTTTGTTGATGTTATGTTGGCATACATAATGAAATGGATACATATGTAGGCCTTTCTATTACAGGTAAATATGCCTACACAGTACTCATATTTTATATTATTTAATATCAGCTTTTAATGTCGTAGTAATTACAGAATTATAGGTAGACCAAAATTATAGGTAGGCCTATTTCATTTGTTTAAAGCATTTTCGTGTTTACAGTTTAAAATTCAATATCTTCTTAAAATCTATATTATAAAAAATATGCAGAATATCCTCATCTGCAGACATTCCGATTCTTACTTCCGCAAACATCAAAAACTTCACATCCGTGACCTCATTAACATCTCCATAAAATAAAGCTCCAAGTTTTAACCATTGTTTACAATGTCACAAAACTGCAGATTTTCTATCCCTCTACAAAGGGTGTTTAAATATATTGAACTTTGTATCTATTTCTTTAAGTAACCCTAAAGTTGCTTTCTATTTTGAACCCTTCTTTAGGGCTACTAGGATTCATTTTTACTGAATTATCATCAAAGTCATTGTAGTTAACTTGTTACGTTACTTTATTGGATAAGTAATCTTAAAATAAAGATGACATAAAATTAGTTGACATTAAAAGTATAAGTATTATTTTTTGCACTGTAATGACATGATTAAAACTTGTTAACTTTTTTTTATCAAGGAATATAACTGCCTTAAGAAGTTAACTTCTTTAAAATATTTCACAGAAAATTTTAAGGCGTAAATATATTTATTATTCATTAATCTACAAACGCGTTCATGGAATTCTTGTTCATAGCATATTTACAAGTTTGCAATTTAGCTTTGATTATAACCGGTTCCATTGACATGTTTATAATATCGCGGATCTCAGAGATTTTTCAAACGCTCAGCAGGTTTCGGAGCTCGGCTCGCGTTTTCCGTCTCAGGCTCTGAAATTTTTTCATTTTAGAGTGAGTAGAATCAATTAAGAAAATGCTGTGGCAAAGATCTGTACTCCCAAGCACAAAAGTAATTTTCTCGATTCGTATAAATTTAAAACGCTTAGATATAGCTGCGCCTGAATTCAGTGCTTACACTAGGGCTCGCGGCGCTCCTTTGACTTTTCCTTTCATTTCAAAAGAAATATTATTAGTGGATTCAGAAAATTACATTATGTTGTGATTTTAGAGTTAAACGGTGTCATAACAAAGTAATCAGCGTATAAAAGTGAATCAAAATATTTTGAAAAAGCACAATTACTAATAATAGTTAATTTCATGCCAACCAAGGGGCTTATATTTTGAAAAAAAAAATAATGTTCTGTCCTGTACTACCTACAATAGTTTGTTCTTTAATAAAGATTTTAAGTAAAAATAGCTTGTTTTACAATAACTGAATGAATATTTGAAGAAAATAAGGATGGTTTATATCCTATACCAAAAAGACCTTCTGCTTGAAAATGTGAAAGCTATCTTTTTATTTTTGCATATTATTTAGATTTTAGAGGAGGAATAAACCTAAAACTTTTATTTAGTTCACTTCTAAATAGTACTGATTTTCTTAGATATTACCATAATTAAAACTCATCTCTAATTACTTAAATCTTATTAAAGAATATATGTTTTTGGCTCGAAAGATAAAATTGTGTTGCAATTAATAGCCCCTTTTCATAAATTAAATATTATTATAAGTTGTGCTTTTTTAAAATTATTTTATTACTTTTATACGTGATTATTGTTTGACACCGGTGTATCTAAAATAAAAATGTAATTTTTTGAATTCTAAATAATTCTTTTGAAATGAAAGGAAAATGAAAGGCGCCGGAGCCGTAAGCCTGTTCGGCGCAGCAACAAGGTTTAAATTGTAACCGGAGACGAAAATATTTTTTGGGTGGAGTCAGATCTGCAGAATTTTTTTTTTGTTTACTATAAAATGAAAAATTTCAGAGCCTGAGACGGAGCCGGAGCCGGAGCCGAAACTGGAGCTGAAACCGGAGCCGGAACCGGATATTATAAAATGATGGAACCGGTTATAATCAAAGCTAAAATGCAAACTTGTAAATATGCTATGAACAAGAATTCCATGAACGCGTTTGTAGATTAAAGAATAATAAATGTATTTACGCCTTAAAATTTTCTGTGAAATATTTTAAAGAAAAGTTTTTAAGGCAGTTATATTCCTTGATAAAAAAAAGTTGTTTTAATCATGTCATTACAGTGCAAAATATAATACTTATACTTTTAATGTCAACTAATTTTATGTCATCTTTATTTTAAGATTACTTATCCAATAAAGTAACGTAACAAGTTAACTACAATGACTTTGATGATAATTCAGTAAAAATGAATCCTAGTAGCCCTAAAGAAGGGTTCAAAATAGAAAGCAACTTTAGGGTTACTTAAAGAAATAGATACAAAGTTCAATATATTTAAACACCCTTTGTAGAGGGATAGAAAATCTGCAGTTTTGTGACATTGTAAACAATGGTTAAAACTTGGAGCTTTATTTTATGGAGATGTTAATGAGGTCGCAGATGTGAAGTTTTTTGATGTTTGCGGAAGTAAGAATCGGAATGTCTGTAGATGAGGATATTCTGCATATTTTTTATAATATAGATTTTAAGAAGATATTGAACTTTAAACTGTAAACACGAAAATGCTTTAAACATATTTAAATAGGCCTACCTATAATTTTGGCCTACCTATAATTCTGTAATTACTACGACATTAAATGCTGATATTAAATAGCATAAAATATGAGTACTGTGTAGGCATATTTACCTGTAATAGAAAGGCCTACATATGTATCCATTTCAATTTGTATGCCAACATAACATCAACAATTATGGGGCTGTCTCACTTTTAAAATGATAGACCAATACGTAGCATTTGTGAATCTAAAATGGGTTAAAAATTTCATTTGTTTTTAATAATGAAGATGCATGAAAAAGATAAAAATTGAAAAATGAGTATTTACAATTATTTATATAATTGTATATTGATGGTTATTAAATCGAATTCAATAAAATACTATCATTTTTTTATTATTATTTTTATTATTTTTTGCGTTTTTGTTTTTTTTTCTTGGGGAAGCAATTCTTTGCTCTCTACTCAAATATCTCGAAAATAAATATTGTCAGCAATCTTTGCAATAATATTTGATCAATGTTTTCTTCTGTTTTATTATTATTTATTATTATTATTATTATTACATTATTATTTATTATTATTATTACATTATTATTATTATTATGTATTATTATTATTATTATTATTATTATTATTATTAATTATATTAATTTATTATTGTATTATTATTTATTATTATTAATTAGTTATTATTATAATAATTACTTATTATCATATTATTATTATTATTATGTAATTATTATTATTAATTATTATTATTATTTATTATTTGATTTTCATGTAGCTGTATTATAGTTACTTATCAAGTTAAGAATTGATATTTATTATTATTATTATTATTATTATTTGATTATCGTCTAAAACTTAATGTAGATTTTTTTTAATGTATTTAAGTGAGAAAACCGGTCTTTAAACCCAGATTGAATTGTATTTGCTTTCATTTCGAGAACTTCTCTTTAAAAATATTCTCAGAATAAATAAAACAATTTGAGCCAAAATTTCCTTTGAGTAATAATTTCTTTTTTCCACATTGGCCATTTTCAGAAATAAATTTTTATTTGTTAATATATTTTATTTTAATTGTTAAATATTAAAATAAAATTTTATTCCTTGAAAATGTCCGAAGTGTACGGACGAAGCTTGGTACTATACTTAAAATCAATTGTTTTAATTTTATTCAAGAAATAATTTTTAAGAAAATTTCCTTCTGTTGAAAGAAATAATTTCAGAGCAACAAACAACTAACATTACGATTATTATTTATTATTATTATTTTATTTATTCATTATTTATTATGTATTTATTATTTTAATAATAATTATTGATTTATTTATTAAATATTTAAAATTCCTATTAGTTCTTATTTTACTATTATATATTATATATAATATATATATCTTAATTATAAGTATAACTATTATATATTATATAATATATTATATATATATATAATATATAACTATATATCACTCATATATTTATATATATATATAAGTATATATATTATGATATATATATATATATATTATATATTAGCCTATATATATATATCTATATATAGTAGCTATATATATATATATATATATATATATTATATATATAGCTTATATATAATATATATAATATATATATGAATATATAATATTTATAAATATATAATATAGTATATATAATCTATACTATATTATATATTATATATATGTATAGAATCATGAATTATATATATATATATTATAGTATATATATATAATAGTATAATAGTATTATATATATAAATATAATATACTATATAAAATTATAAAATATTACCTATATAATATACTATAGTATATATATCTTAATATATATATGTAGATATTTAATTTTATATATATAATATTAATATATATAATATTATATATGATTATAATATATATATAGTATTATATATAATTTAAACTATATATATATATTATAAGTACTATAGTAGTTATATATATAATATATATATATATATATGTATATATATATATATATATATATATTATTATATATATATATAATATATATGTTATATACTTAAATATATTATATATATATCTAGTATTATATATATAGTATAATATATATATATTTAATATATAATATATATATATGATATATATAATATATTTATATTTAAATATATATATTATATATAATATATGTAGTATATTATATATATAACTATAATGTATATATATTAATAATATATATATATTATATATATTATATAGTATATATATATATGCATATATATGGTATATATATATATATATAGTATATATAATATAAGCGGAGCCAAGGGGGTTAAGGGTCTGATCCGCGAAATTATTTATGACTCAAAGTCTCTTAATTTTAATTTTAAGATAATATAAATAATTATTTTGAAACTAATAATAGATAAAAATATAAAAATTATCATAAAAATTAAGAATAATATTAATAGATGTGAGGAAGACCTATTTGTTTTGTTTGTGAGATTTTTTTAGTTCAGTATAGGGTTTGCCGATGCCCGCAGGTGCGGTAACGGTGTGGTGGGTGCGAATTGCGCAAACATTTTGGAGGCGTGCAGTGTGGTGGCGGTGCGCATACAAAACGCAGTGTACGGTGCGGTGGAATTTTTAAAATATAGAGGTGGGTGCGTGCGTGGTCGCAGCAATGGTTGCGCATTGAATTAGAGGTGCGGTGTGTTGTGGCGTTACGCCTGGTGCGGTGGCGGTGTGGTGTGCGGTGCGGTGGCGGTGGCGGTGCGGTGGGCGGTGGCGCAATATTGCGGGTTTACAACAAATACTTCTTTATCATCAGAAGACATTTTGTAAGTTCTAATTTGCTCTGAGTAGTCAATTAATATTTCCACTTTCTACCTAATTTACTCTTTCCAAGCTTCTTATGTAAAACGATAAACTTTTGTGAACAAAAATTTATTTTGATGTGCAATCCTATCTATCTATATAGAAATGTATATAAATAATGCTATTTAATGAACTTGATGACCTTCTGTTTCTTATATGATTTGTCGTTGAAACGGCTCATGCTCCAAATTAATCGGGCAATTTAGATTCAATTTGAAGACATCTTGAAATTTCTACATTCGTTCTGTTTATGGGTTCGACTATTAAATTTTGCTGATGCGTGAAAGGTACCATCAAAGTTCTAATGACTAATCGTACAATCTTCATTCACTGATAACGAAGCACAAATTTCTGCTTCGCTACAGGATAAGTCCATGAGAATCCTCAACCCACATGTCTATACTTTATGTCAACAATTTTTTTCATTTATGATATCGTCCTTTAAATTTAGGTTTCAGTGAATTAAAATATTTTTTTTTACATCCTTTTTTTTCATTACCGCTAATGCTTTAATTAGAATATTTTTTTTACATTCTTTTTTTTCATTATCGCTAATGCTTTGGATTTTAATTTACAGTTGATCCTTATTTGACTATCTTCTTGTATTATAACTCTTAAGATTTTTGCGTCATGTAACTTATCACGACTTTCAATAGTATTATATTTCAGTATTATATTCATCTGGCAGACTGTAAAATAAAGCATTGCCTGAAAATCCCCACGTACCTATGTTTCTTACTCATGTAATTTGTTTACGACATCGAAAAAGTTATCTGGATGATATTTCAAAACATCTTCGGTGAATTCATAATTAATTATTTAATTAATACATAATTAATTCATATTTCAGTATTAATTACTCATAATTAATTGTTTAAGCAATAATCGCAAACGTGGTCAATATTTTTTTTTATAGAATTTCACATTTTAACTAATTCCACACGTCTTTCAAAATCTCACATTGGATTGATGAATAATACTAATTCATATTATACTTTCCAATCAATAGTTTCACAATTTCAAGATTCTGACGGATCTGTTTCTTTGTTTTTTTGCCACTTACGTATCCCAAACTTCGTTTCTTATTAAATAAACATCAGCTGTAATACTCCAACTACCATAATTTTTTCTTCTGTCACAGCAGCTATATCAATATTAGTGAAGTAAACTGCAATCAGTTACCGTATGAAGAGGTCGTCTCTCAAAATAATATATTATGAGATACAAAAAGAGTTAAGTGACTTTACAACTACGAAAGTTATTTATACACTAAATTTTAAAGATCCAGTTGTGATGGATTTGCAAATGTTAAGTATAATAATGCAGTGAATTTTGTTGCTTCAACTACCTGGTTTAAAAATTTATTAAGTATACATTCGATAAATAGTAAACTAGTTTTAGTAATACTAGCAAAAGTGAAAATTGAAATAACCCATTATGATTATACCTACTTCTTTATCCTTCTTTAATCTCATTTATCATTGCAGCATTTAGTTCCTGGTTCTGAGAAGGATATTTGTTAAAAAGCTCTTATTCTGTATAGTTTACTACTCATAACAAGATCAACCCATCAAGATTTAACATCAATAGTTTTAAGTTCTAGTCTCTAAACATATTGAATTGTGTTACTAATATAAAGAGGAATGCCACCTTTCTTACCAGTATGCAGGTACAGATAAAATGAAATACCCTCAAATTCAAATTATTGTAATGAATCGCCAAACAAGCTCTCATTTACCAACATCGCTGCAACACATTTAATATTTAAGTTTTCCTCTATTATGATGTATATTATTAACCCATCTTATTCTTAATGCTGTGAGCATTGATATAGAAACATTTAAGAATGGGTATACCATTATCTTTCTAAATATTTGCCCTTATCCTTATTTAATTTCTCCAAATTACACAATTCCAATATACTATCACTGAAAATTTTAACGTCTTTTTGACTAAATTGGACTCCATCCTTTCGAAACATATTGCTCTTTCCATAAAACTTACCTCAAAAGAATAAGAAAATGGATGCCATAAACATTGCATAGGTTCTTTAATCTTTCTTCATGTTCAAGACCCTTTGAGATGCACTCATGCCCCTCACCAACTCTAGATAAAATTCCAGATATCACACCTTTCTTTCTGCTCTCCTTTTAATTGTCTCCTCAGATTCTGAAATTCTTTAAACAGTTTTTCTGATCTGTCACCTATATCATTTGTTCCCACATGCGTTATAACTTGAATTCTCAGAAGTATCTGACATTTCATCACTCATGACACTGAAAATATTATTAGTCTTTACCCTTTGATATCAAGCACATCTACCTTTCCATTTTTCTTGGTGATAGAAAGTTTTGTCCAAATACCATTCATTACATTATTAATTTTTTTTTTTTTTTTACTTAAAATAAAACTTCTTGGGTGGGCAGATAAGTGGCAAATGAATTTTAATAGTAAAAAGTGTAAGGTTCTTCACCTAGGTTACTCAAATAAAAGTTTTAACTACGATATGAATGGGGATTGGCTTGAGTCTGTGGACCAAGAAAAAGATTTAGGTGTGATTATAAGCAGTAATTTGAAAGTAGCTAATCAGTGTTTGGAAGCTAGAATAAAAGCTAATAAGATGTGGTAATAATAAATCGGCTAAATTTGTTTGTTTAGCAAGAGCCAAGGAAGTAATAAGTAAACTGTATAATAGCTATGTTAGGCCAGTAATAGAGTATTGTGCACAAGTTTGGGCCCCTTATTTAAAGAAAGACTTAGATATGCTGGAGAGAGTGGCACAACGTAGGGAGGCAACGAAGGATGATTTCTGGGTTTGAGGGTAAGAGCTATGAGGGAGGCTGTGAAGGGAGTTAGGAATGTTTTCTGGAGAAAGGCGATTTCTCAGGAAGGGACAGGATAAACATAGCTAACAAAATATTTACATCTATTGATACTATACAGAGACTTATAAATTTTCAATAGTAGAGCCATGGACAGGTGACCGCTAGGGGGGCGCATAAATAAGAAAATTAAGAAGAAAGCATGCAATCTTGATTTTATAAGAAACATGACCTACGTTAAATTAACAATTAAGATATGATATCAGAGGTTGAATGAAGTAAATGAGGAATTGGACCAGGCAAGATTAAAGGGTTAGATAGTTATTGGCATGGGTTGGGTATTTCATACAATAATCGATATTTAGAGCCAAAGCCCAAATTGGGCGGGTTTTTAAAGTTAGCCAGTAAGTTATTAATGTTAGACTCATGCGTGATCATAATAACTTAGTTATTAATGCATGTGGATGGTTTGGGTATCAATATACATATCATTTGGTAGTTTGACTAAGCCCAAATTGGCTAAGGCATGTGGAAATGTTTGGGTATCATAATATAGTATTTCATGTAGTTTTGAACCTAAGCCAAATTGGTGGATTTGTAGTTAACAACAAATTGACAATGCTCTAGGTGCTTTGTGGAATTTGCATGAGCATGTTTTGGTTAGTGGTTGACTGGGACAGTCCTCGACAGGCCCATGTGGCTTCTTACTGTCTCTATATTCTTAATGTCTTAATGTCTTAATGTCTTAAAATTCACACTTCCCTTTGTGGTTTAAAAAAATTTGAGAATTATTATAGTTATTTTATTATTATTATTATTATTATTATTATTATTTTATTATTATTATTATTATTATTATTTATTTTTTGAATTATTCATTAATTATTATTATTATTATTGATTATTATTATTATTTATTATATATTTTTTTTCTTTCTTTCTTCTCACTAGATGTGGGGTAGGGTTGCGTAACATGCATGGAAAATAGAATAGTTTAGTAGAAGAGCTCGTCACAGTAAAAAAAAAAATCCCCCCTAGGGCTTCACAAGACTGTGACGAACCCTCACTAGTCACTATATTATCTCGTCAATGTGGGGTTCATCCCCTGGCCAGGCCCACAATCGTACCCCATCGCTAAAAATGCTGCCATTCACTCCTGAAATGCAAACTCACGTTCCTTTTCTTTAGATACTCCTTTTCTGACTCGATCCATTTTTTCTTGGTATCCCAGTTAGTCGATTCCCAGCACACTCACCACTATACATTCGCCTAACCATACAACTATCAGCCATCCTTTCCATATGACCAATCCATGACAATACATTCTGATTTGTTTTTTCATTTATGCATTTCTTCACACTGCATAACTCCCTAGCACATTCATTCCTCATTTTATCAATTCTTCTAGCACTTAACACGTCCTTAAGATTGTTCAGCTGAACCCTTTGAACCTTAGATCTATACCTCTTAGTCCACACCATAGTTTCACTACTATACATTAACACAGGCAGCAACATAACCTCATGCAGAACCATAGCACACTCCAGATTTAGTCCCTTTACGTTCACCAAGAATTTAATTGCATCAGCCACTTTCCTACCATTCACAACTTTTCTACTACACTGCATCATCCGTTCTCTTTTAATCCAACATAATTCTAAATATTTAAACTCAGATACTTGTTCCAATTGCTCACTATCCAACATGATTTCACAACACACTCTTTTCACCAACCACATCACCTTACTCTTCTACATTTACTTTCAAAGCCCTAGTTTTACACATCCTACCAATCCACTCATACTTCAGATTCATCACACAAACCAAATCATCAGCGTATAATAAGCAGGGCACCCTACACTCTTCCATTCTAAATCAGTCTGACAGCCTTTCCTACTACCCCTACCTCTATTTCTTTCAACACTACATCCATATACAAATTCAATAACCATGGGACATTACACATCCTTGCCTCACTCCACTATTAATATTAAACTATTAAAAACCATTCACTCTCCACTCCATGTATTCTTATACAAGCTTCACTATCTACGTAGATACTTTCGATTCTATTCAGAAGCCTACCACCAACACCATATATCACTATCACCTGTCACAAAGCTATCACCTGTCACAAAGCTTCCCTGTTGATCCTGTCAAATGCCTATTGCAAGTCCATAAAACCTAAATACAATTTATTCTTCACTCATTTTTTCAGTAATTTATTTCAACGTAAAAAATATGATCTACGCATCCTCTACCACTTCTAAATGCACCTTGTTCTTCACCAATCAGTCCCTCAATCACTTGACGCGCTCTTTCAACTAAAATACCAGCATATATCTTCCCTATGTAGTATGTACTCATTAAACTAATTCTTCTATAATTTCAACAGTTCTCTTTATCTCCCTTACTCTTATATAAGGGTACTACTGCTCTCCTTCAGCCCTTCGGAACTATACCCCCCAAAAACGCTTTGTTATATATCTTCTATATTCAGTCATTCTCAATTTTGCCTCCATTCCTGATCATTTCACCAATAACTCCATCTATACATGCAGATTTACCATTCTTCAACTTCCTCACTCTACCTATTATCTCATCCCCAAAATACCTATTTCTTCTTATACCATCAAACCCACACACATTCACTATCACTTCTTCATTACTACCAATGTTATGCAGATTTTCGAAGTGTTCTCTCCACACTCTCCTCACATCTATTTCGTAAGTCACGACAATTCCATCCCTATTCATTATTCTATGAAGTTTCCCCTTATTCTCTTTCTTAATCTTTCCTATTTCTTCACAGAAGAGCTTCTTATTCCCTTGTAAATCCTCATTCATCCTCCTTCCAAACTGTTCATTTACCTCTTTTTTATTTTCTTCCTACATATGCAACTTTTAGTCTTCCTTTTTTCCTCCTTATATATTTCCATACACCTTTCTTTTGAGATCTCACGATTGACTTTAAGCACATTTAATTAACCATGTTTCTTTTTTTACTTTTAACCGCTTGCATAACCTCTTCATTCCACAACTCACAGTTGATATTCTTACTTCCTACTTTAGCACATCAACATATTTTCCTGCACCACTAACAGAAGCTTCTTTCATTTGCATCCAGATTTGTTCAGTTTCATCTTGTTCACATTTAGCTGATTTATTATCAAGTGCTCTCACATAATTTTCCTTATAACCTTGTTCACTTAACTTCTCACTCTTAATTCTTCCCACTTCCTCATTACTTGCATAAAACAACATAAACATAATGATCTGATATTCCCTTTCCCAATTCCCTCACTAATTTAACATCCATCACAAACTTCAACCTTCACCAACATAAACAAAATCAATGATACTTTTCACTTCGATACCATCTCTACCTACCCCAACTCTAGTACACTTATTAATACTCTGGTGCTCAAAGAAATACTTACACACATACCTCTCTTCTCACTGAAATCATTCACCTTCCTACCATTCTCATTTTCTCCCACGCCATCAAAGTCACCTGTTATACCATCCCTTTTTCGATCACCCATCCAACCATTTAAGTCATCCAACACAATCAATCTGAAGCTTCTACCCACCCCGTCCAAAACATCATTCAGATTATCCCAGAAAGTCGCACTCTCCTCGACATCATCCTCAGATGGACCATATGTTATAACCACACATACCTTGACGTTTTCAAACAAATTTAGCCATTAGATTTCTAGTACTCACACAAACAAAATCCACAATAGGTCTGTGTCATAGGTCACTCATTAAAATAGCAACTCCTTCTCTCCCCCTTTCATTCCTCTCCACTCCACCACACACACACAATTCACCCCACACCACTCATCTTCACAGTTTCCTTTCATCTTTGTTTCAGTCACAGCATGCAAATCAAATTTACCCTTTCTAAATACATCCATCACATCACCTTCTCACCGTTTAAGCCTCTAGCATTCCATGTACCCAGACGATA
>JABUQX010015117.1:35000-47500 GCA_015478945.1 Trachelipus rathkii
TTATATATAAAATATAATATATATATATATATATATATATATAATATATATATATATTAATAATATATATATATATAAGTATATATATATATATAATATATATATATATATATATATATATATAAGAATATTAAATATTATGCTCTAAAAAAAATAATAAATCAAATATCAACACTAAATGCTTTACCAATGTATTTATATAAATCTTCGCCCATAAATATATATATATTATATATAATATATATATATATTGATGTTCAACGATATATATAAATAAGCAAAATAAATTAACAAAAATGTATAGACAGATTGACTTGACAAAAGATATAAAATATTTACTTGAAAATTAAATGTTTTTAGAAATTACTTAAAACATCGATTTGTCAGTGTGAACAAATGAATGCAAAACCAGCTGATCAAATAACAGCTGATGTCTTAAAGCAAAGAGTTGCCAATTAGTAATATAACAAATCTTAATTTCAAATAAACAAACTGTGACTTTGGCAATTTTACGTGTATAAAACAATAAAATTTTAATCGTTAAACACTTTATATTTGTTAACACAAAAGAATCTTTACCATATTAAAATAAATACACTTCAATGATAAATACCCTTACCTGCTAGTGATATATGGTAACACCGCAGACACAATGCATTTGCAATTCGCATTCACAGACGATGCTTTTAAAATAGCAATGCGAAATTACAAATAAACACAATTATATTTAAAACACAGATTAAAACACCATTAGCTTTACAAGAAAAATAAGCCACGATATTTCCACATTGAAAATTAAAACACCATTTTACATTTAGAAACATTACTAGACAAATTACACTTTAAAAAATAAAATAAAAAACTCCACTATACAAGAATATGCACACTAAAAACATAAATAAAATTGATCAAGCAAGGCGACAAGCGGCATACCACTGTAAACGCAGCTTGATTAACAACGAATGAAAGCAAGAAGATATCAAAATATTCATGAATTTTAACTATTTAAATACAAAATCTTCGTCAATCATGTTTACGGCTTAACAGTCCATCACAATTCCTAAAATAATTATAAATGATGTTAATGCCACCTATTAGTTATTTTAGAAAACAAATGTTATATTTAAACCATTTAGCAAAGACCGAAAATTGTATTCTGCAGCAATTGAACTTCGTTTCAACAAGAAATCACAATTTTCTTCTAAAATTCGAAACATAAAAGACAAACATTTATACATTGTGAGCTTCACATTATATAAATCATTAAATATTATTCAATACACATTTATATATATATATACAAACAATTACATAATAATAAATGCGTAGTATCCTTTTAACAGTTTAAAATATAAATAATAATAATAATAATAATAATAATAATAATAATAATAATAATAATAATAATAATAATAATAATAATAATAATAATAATAGTATTATTATTATTATCACAGTTTTGTGAATGACATCCAATCAAAACTCAGTTTTTCAAAAGTAAGTCTCGAGAAACCAGTTTTCATTGGCTGTCATTTACTCATGAATTACAACCATACTTACAAAATTTTCGAAGAGCCGCTACAATCATACAACGTAAATATAGACAAATGAAAGAGATCTTGCAATGGCAATGTTGGCCACTACTTTACAATACATAAATGAAGCAATGTTATATATTACGTGTATAATTGCATTACATCTTTGGCCCACCCTTTTGAAGCAAATTGGTACATTTTGCTTTATGTACACGTGATTAAAACATTGGTCTCATTTACTCAGTGCTCCTTCTTCTGTAGAGACTTCTGATAATGGACCAGATGTGTTGTCGGCATATGATCTGCTTAGGTAGTCTGCTATAACATTGTCTTTTCCACTTATGTGGTTTAAGATAAATCTGAATCTTTGCAGATATAGAGACCACCTCATTATTCTATTATTCTCATACCTCTTCTTATTCATAGCCGTCAACGGTCTATGGTCAGATTGGAGGATAAACTCCTTCCCATAGAGGTATGGCTCGAATTTTCTAATGCCCATTATGATCGCTAACGCTTCTTTTTCCAAAGTTGAGTATCTTTGTTGTGTCACAGACAACTTTTTACTCCCGTAAGCGATCGGGTGGAGGATTCCTCCATCTTCTTGTAAAAGGACGTATCCTAATGAAGTGCCAGATGCATCCACTTGTAATGTGAACGTCTTCTCCAACTCTGGCATCTTCAATATGGGCTTTGAGCTCAAAGCTTCTTTTAATGTATCAAATGCCTGTTGGTGTTTGGGCTCCCACCTGACTCTTCGTTGGCTCATCCTTCTTTGTCAAGTCGGTCAATGGCGCTGCAATCTGTGCATAATTTTTCACAAAGTCCTGGTAATAACCAGTGAGCCCTAAGAAAGACCTTACTTGTTTCTTGTTCTTAGGCGGCTCTGTTTTCTTAATTTTTACCACATTATCCTCATGCAACCCCTTAGTGCCATTGCCAATAAAGTGGCCCAAAAACTCAACACTCGACGAAGCGAACTCGCACTTCGTCGGCCTGATGGTAAATCCCTCCTCCTGAAGTCTTTGAAGAACAGTCTTAATCGTGATCATATGCTCGCGCCAGGTCTGGGAATGGACGATGATATCGTCGATATAGAAATCGACATCGTTGATTCCATCCAGTATCCTGCGCATAGATCTTACAAGTGTGGCTCCGGCATTAACCATACCGAATGGTAGCTTGAGATAATGGAAGTGTCCGTCCTCGGTCGAAAAACCGGTTTTGTGACAATCTTCAGGCCTTATCTTTATCTGCCAGTAGCCCTTGGCCAAGTCAAGTTTTGTATAAAACTTGTCTTTTGCAAATTTGGTAAACAAAGTTTGAGTAGTAGTCATGGGCTCAGGATCAAAGACCGTGATCCTATTCAGGGCCCTGTAGTCCGAACACACTCTTTTACTCCCGTCCTTTTTCTGGACAACGACAACAGGTGCAGAATATGGCGACGTGGAGGGGACGATGATGCCCATTCTTATCATCTTATCCGTTTCCTTTTTTAACTCCGTCCGCGTCGTAAAAGGTAATTTGTACGGCTTCAGCCTGATGGGGGTGTCGTCGATAAGGTCTATAGCATGATAGTGGTTTTTAGCGGTGCCAGGCACATCGGTAAAAATCCCTTCATGTTTCTTCAAGATCTCCATTAACTCCTTCCTCATATCATCGGTTATGTCTGCGCTGATTTTAGTGTCAGACAATCTCTCCTTTCGCACCATTGTGGGGTCCATTTCCACTAGAGTAATGTTTTCTTCATTCTCAGTGTCAAGGATCACTGCTGAAGCACCTATATTCGCCGGATGTTGACCCACCTCTTCTTCCTCTTCTTCACTTTCCTCTCTCACAATGTACTTCTTCAGCAGATTGATATGATAGGTCTTAATCACATCTCCCACTTTGATCTTGTAATTGTCCT
The DNA here is from genome assembly GCA_015478945.1 of Trachelipus rathkii. Lineage (NCBI taxonomy): Eukaryota > Metazoa > Arthropoda > Malacostraca > Isopoda > Trachelipodidae > Trachelipus > Trachelipus rathkii. The sequence continues at coordinate 38,445 of JABUQX010015117.1, forward strand.
TACCATATGACTCCACCACTGTATGTGGCCCGCCCCATCTCATCAACATCTTGTTGCTCGAGGTCGGTAAGAGAACAAGAGCTAGATCTCCTACTTCCAATTTTCTGGCCTTTGCACTCTTGTCATAGTATCTTTTCTGGGAAATTTGGGCCTTCGCTAAATTCTCTCTAGCCAACTTTAGAGTTTCGTTTAGTCTTTCCTGCAAGTCGAAAACATATCTATATGTTGACCTTGCCTCTTCAGGATTAATATCCCCCGCCCAAATTTCATGTAAAATTTGCATAGGACCTCGCACAGTCCTACCATACAGGAGTTCGAATGGGGAGAACCCTGTAGAGTCCTGTGGAGCCTCCCTGTATGCAAATAATAGTGGCTCAATGAACTTATGCCACTTCCTCACTTGTTCACTGCACATTCTCTTGAGCATTCTCTTAAGAGTTTCCGTTGAACTTTTCGGTGACACCTTGACTCATTGGGTGGTAAATGCTGGAAAATTTCTGTTTGATGTTCAACATCTTTGTTACATCTCTCATTAAATCAGATGTAAATTGTCTACCATTGTCACTGAGGATTTCTTTTGGTACACCCAACCTCGTGAAAATTGACACCAAACTTTCCGTCACCTTCTGGGCAGTAATGCTCTTTAGCGGCACAGCTTCAGGATAGCGCGTAGCGGCATCCACAAGCGTCAGGACATACTGGTGTCCTTCTGAAGATGGTGGTGAGATTGGTCCAATCAGGTCGATGACCACCCTTTGAAATGGCTCTTCAATGATGGGCATTGGGCACAGAGGTATCCTTTTCACTGAACCTTTCGGGCACGTTCTCTGGCATATATCGCACGAGTAACAGTGCTTAGTTACGTCCGAATATATGTTCGGCCAGAAGAACTGTTGGGTAATTTTACCCATAGTCTTCTTTACCCCCTGATGACCACCGAAGACTTCATCGTGTGCCATCTTCATGACTCTACTTCTGTACTCTTTCGGTACGACCAAAGTAAACCTCTCCTGTTGGTTCTCTAACACCCTTTTAAATAACACACCGTTCTTTACTGCATACTTGTTTTCTCCTTTTTCCACTGACCTCCATACCCTCTGTAGAGTGACGTCATCTTTCTGTTTACTTTTAAAAGTCTCCCGATCGTTAATCAGTTCTTGAACTTCATCACCATGGGTTATATCCCCTTCACCCACAGCTACAACACCCTTCTCTCCAGAACTTTGCGTGTGACTATCTATGTCACCTCTCACCATCTCATCATCTTCATCCGCACGATCTGTTTCATCAGACCATTTCGTGCTCTCTACCATCGATGTTTCTTGAACATCTATCATTCTCGTGTCTTCTTCAACATCTATTAATAGATCTTTAGGGGCATCAACTTCATCTTTTCCTGTAACGTTCTCATTTTCAGGTGAACATTTGCACCCAGTCATCACACTTAGTGATGGTTCCATGGTTGGCGTGACATCTTTATTACTGATGTCAAACGATTGTGGCACTGACGGTTTCCCTCTGTAAGACTCACTCATCTCCCAACTTGCCATTCCAAATTTATGATTGGTTTGGTTAGGTTCTTCTTGTGAACCTTCTTCAGCGCTCTCAGCGATGGGGACCAGCATACTTCTAATGTTATGCCCGACCTCTACTTTACGAGGCCCTCGACACACGGTCGACTCCCAAGCGAGATTAGGCTGACTTAAGGGCAATGCTCCTTTGACATTCCCGATTACCAAATCATATACAACCTCCGGCAATACTGCCGCGGTTGTTCTCCCTACATAATAAGGGGTATCCACATCGATATTTGCAAGCGGAGCTTCGATCACCGTACCGTCCAACAAACGTATCTTCATGTTGTTTCCAACATAACACCTTTTCGGCACAAACTTTTCCCGCACAACCACTACGTTACATCCAGTATCTCGGAGGGTTTTGACTTTAAAGCCATTCACCGTCCCATACGTTACAGGTAGGTGTGACGTTTCGTCATTTTTCACCTTCACTAACTCATTCAGGAGCTTCGGCTCTTCACCTGAGTAGTTCAGGGCTTCGTTGCCGTTATCAGAGACTCCGGACGCTCCCGTGCTCTTTGTTTCTTCTTTTTGCCTTCCTGAATTATTTTGTCCCCTAGTACTATTGTTGAAATAAGGAGGGGCTCGACAATCCCTTGAGAGATGCCCTCTCCTCTGACACTTAAAGCACGTGGGCACTTCTCTCGGCTCACTGCTACTGCGACGATAGTTCTGTCTGTCGCCACTCCCACCTCCGATCCTGCTTTCATTGTTAGTTGCTCTCGATGCATGTTGGTTGCTACTTTTCTGATTACCATTCGTAGAGTAAGTAGAGTAACCATTGCCTTTTGATCTAAAATTATTATTATTATGTGTGCTTTTATCAACGTGATTGTGATTTCGCGTGTGACTATTAGCTGTGAACCTCAAACGATGCGCTTCCATGTATCCTTCAGAACAAGTTATTATCTCTGGTGCTTTCTTTTTCGACTCCCTTAAGTAGGTTGCGAGTTCTTTTGGAACCGTATTCAAATACTTATCCACCGAGAAAAATTCGATAATATCATCAGGTGTCAGTGTTACATTCGCTGCTGTTAACCACTTTTTAAGAGCTTCAATAATTCTCTGTAAATAAACTCTAGGATTATCATCTTCCGTAGGAGTTATAGTTTTATACTTTGTACAGTACCCACTTTCCGTGAGCCCATATCTCTCCAATAAAGCACTTTTCAAACCTTCGTAGCTCTTTAATTCTTCAACAGTCATCTTATTATATACACTGACAGCTTTGCTTGTTAGGAAACCTCCTAAAATTGTCGCTCGCTTTTCCATAGGGATATCGTTTGCTTCTGCTTGCTTCTCAAACATTAACAGATATTCTTCAATATCGGTTTTCTTTTCGTCGAAGAAAGGAAGCTTCAACTTCGGATACTTATTAGCATGGGAAGCATTATGGCTGCTCTGAGCATTCTGTGATGCTATCACTGCGTCATGTTGCCGCTGTTTTTCTTCAGCATCAAGCTTCATCTGAAGCATTCTTTCTTCCGCCTCTCTTGCATCTTTTTCTGCCTCTAATTTAGCCTTTTCTCTTCGCTCCTCTGCTTCGATTTTGGCTTTCTCTACTCCAGCTTCAGCTTCAAGCTTAGCTTTCTCCCTTTCATCTTCAAGCGCTAACCTTTTCTCTTCTAAAGCTAACTTTTCTCTCTCCAAATCAGCAGCTACTTTATCTTTTAGTGCGGCAGCGATTTCCTTACCCGAAAGACCAGCGGATTTGCACCACTCCATAAACTCAGCGTTAGATGTAGCCATAGTTATATTTGTTGTATACAAAACAAATTACAAAATATATCGTTCGCTAACAGAGTCACTTTCAACGCACGAATCACAATCCCGTTTTCTACCGAAATTTTCGAAATTTAGCTTTCACTGATAGCTCTATGAAAACAAATTTCTAACCGCAAAATTACAAATGTATATATATATATATATATATATATATATATATATATATTATATATATATTATATATATATATTATATATATATATATATATATAATATATAACTAGTTTACACAATCTGCAATAAAATTTGACAAAATCTTACGGGGAACTAGTGTTTTACCTATAGAACTCAAACAGAGGAGAATTGTGAATTCCGGGAAACCACTATTTCGCTCCGCTTAATTTTGCAAACTTTAACGCCCTATCTACAAACACATATTAATAAATATATATAATATATATATATATATATATATATATATATATATATATATATATATATATATATATATATATATATATATATATATATATATATATATATATATATATATATATATATTTATAAGAGCATAATATATAAATTACCAAAATTATTCCAGTGTTTCACTATTTCCAAACGATAAATATTGGTGCAATAACAGTTTGTTATCCCCACCAATACGCAAAGAAAATCAAATACTTTTAACTTCAACAAAGCAAATAGTCTAACCGACTATATTGACAGTTAAAAAAAACAATACAATATCAACTTATATCATATATCAACAACTGAGATATAAGTTACAACACTTGAACACTAGTTCTGGCACAGGTTTTAACAAACGACTGTACTAACTTGAGCTTAAATATTCAATAAAATAGCAAAAATAACTTTACTACAAGCACTTCACTGATAAGAAGTAATGACTGAAAAGTTATAATATAAGATTCCCAGACAGGTATACCCAAATTTATTAATGTATTCCTGAACAGGTATACTTATACTCATTTATTAAATAAGATTCCGGACAGGCATTCCCAAATTTATTAATGTAGGGTGATTGGTTAAAAAGATATTAAATTATTTGTCATAACTTACTCTTCGAAACTGATGAACAAATCCTTTGGCCAGGCCCCCGTGACAATCCAATCAACTAACACCTTATTAGATTCTCAAACCTGTATTGTAACAGTATCCAGGCCTCCTGTTAAGTGAGCTATTGGCCTGTGCAATATTAGAATGCAATATTAAACTCTACAAACTCACCAACTTATCTCTCTGAAGACCCTTCAAGTGGAACAACGGTTTGACCGAGTTCTTTACCTTATGTGAAAACAGTTCAGTCAATACTTTTCTTATCAGAGAATGAACCCTTTTGTGATCAATCTTTCAATCACGAAAACCACGTCTTTAAGACTTAAAGCAATAGCTAATTGAATTATTGAATAAATGAAAAGTAAAACACGTTTGGAAATACTCAAGAAAACCACTGGGATAATTTTAGAAATATTTTTAATAAAAAAAAATAAATAAAAACGTACTGGTCTTACAAACTAGATTTTATAAGTCCATGAACATGTATCCGAATGTCCGTGGGTATTCGCATACATGCGCACTGCACATATAGAATCTTCAGTACTATATATCGGTTATATTTTTATATATTATATATATAATATATAATATAATATATATATATATATATTATATATTATAATATATATATATATATATATATATATATATATATATATATATATACTTCAAAACTATCTACAGGTTTATAATTCCATGTACATGTATCCGGATGTCCGTAGGTATCCGCATACATGCGCACCGCAAATATAGAACCAAAATATTAACTACCAAGTATATATATATATATATATATATATATATATATATATATATATAATATATATATATATATATATATATATATATATATATATATATATATATATATATATATATATTGTCATAGCAGAGGATTAAAACAACAAAAAAACAGAATAACATAGACACTGAGGTATTTGAAAAGTTTGTTTAAGACCAGATTGCGCAGGTACAGGAAGTTAAGGAAAAGCCCCGTATCGGTATGTATAAGATTTGATTAAGATTTTATTTAAAGGTTGTTATTTTTTTTATATAAGTGAAACTAATAAGTGTTATTTTTATTTCTAGGGGAACTAGTGTGGGGGCGATATGTAATTTGAGCCTGAAAAGTTATAATACAGTTGAGACGATGTTTCGTATCTCCCAAGTGCATCATCCAGAGTTAATGATAGCTATTTGAGTTAAGAACAAAGGTGTAACGTTGATAGCCACGACAGATTTGCTAAAGGAAATCCTTCTTGATTTAGAAAATGATAGTAACTTGTACGGCTTGAATTATCAGATGGTTGCCATGGTTACGGCGTTTTGCCAGACAAGCCGCGTAATGAGTTTATAGTTGCAGGAGGTGTTTTTATTTTGGTAAAAGGTATTTTTAGGTTTTATGCGTCATATATGTTAACTTTAAGGTTACTACTGAAAAAACTGCTATAGTGTATGTTCGACTCGTAAAGCCATGAATCGATGCTAGCCGGTTTATTTGTTTATTGAATTGAGTATTGTATTTCCTGATTTGCATTTATTATTGTTTTATGAACTGTTACTGGTTTCCTGATTTACTGATGTTACTGTTTATGGAAATTTGAATTACTGTTATACTGAATGTTCGATTTGTAAAGCCACGAATTAATGCTAACCGGTTTAAATTGTTTATTGAGTTTGAAATGGATATTATATTTTTTGATTTGTATATATTACTGACGTGAAATTTTGAATTGTTACGGTAGAGACTGTTATTATGTACCTTCAAATGATAAAGCAACAGCTTGTGTTACTGTTTTACGAAAAGAGAAAGTTTAAATTGTTTGAGAATGGAATAAATTACGAAAATCCTGAATTATTTTATATACCTCCGCGTATCAGCACAACATAAGAAAGGTTATTGTTATATGTATAAGAATTACCAACCCCATCGAAAAGTTATAAGATCAATGTTTATACTGTTTATGGAAAATTGAAACGGTAAAATTGGCGGCTTCGTAGTGTGCTGGACGGACCCTATTATTTATTATTACTATGTTTATTATTATTATTATTATGATATGATTATTATTATGTTTATTATTATTATTATTTTGTTTTACCTGTATGTTGTGTGTGAATAAGGGATCCCGCAGATGTGTGTATATATTAGATAGGGTTTATTATTATTATTATTATTATTATTATTATTATTATTATTATTATTATATTATATAATATAATTATAATTATAATTAAATATTATATTATTATTATTTTATTATTATATTATTATATTATTATTATTACATTATATTATTATTATTATTATTATTATTATTATTATTATTATTATTATTATTATTATTATTATTATTATTATTATTATTATTATTATTATTATTATTATTTATTATTATTTATTATTATTTATTATTATTATTATTATTAATTATTATTATTATTATTAATTATTATTATATATTTATTTTATTTTATTATTATTATTATTATTATTAATTATTGATTAATTATTATTATTATTATTATTATTATATTATTATTTTATAATTATTATTATTATTATTATTATTATTATTATTATTATTATTATTATTATTTTGTATTTTTTTGCAAGGGGGAGGAAAAGGAAAGCAAGAATTGAACTGAGGAAGGAAAGTACAGCAGAATGAAGGAAGAAGAAAAGAGGACAGACAGATAAAATGGAAATTACAGGAAAAGTTATAGAATGAGGTTGGTTAAATTTTTTTTGTTGTTTTTTTCTTGTTAACGTTTGGGTACCCAAACTTGGGTAGGGAGATGTGTCATAGCGAGGATTAACCAACTAAGAACAGATGACATGGACTGAGGTATTTGAAAAGTTTGTTTAAGACCAGATTGCTCAGGTACAGGAAGTAAAGGAAAAGCCCCGTATCGGTATGTATAGATTTGATGGAGATTTTATTTAAAGGTTGTTATTTTGTTTACAAGTGAAACTAATAAGTGTTATTTTTATTTCTAGGGGAACTAATGTGGGGGCGATATGTAATTTGAGCCTGAAAAGTTATAATACAGTTGAGACGATGTTTCGTATCTCCCAAGTGCATCATCCAGAGTTAATGATAGCTATTGGAGTTAAGAACAAAGGTGTAACTTTGATAGCCACGACAGATTTGCTAAAGGAAATCCTTCTTGATTTAGAAAATGATAGTAACTTGTACGGCTTGAATTATCAGATGGTTGCCATGGTTACGGCGTTTTGCCAGACAAGCCGCGTAATGAGTTTATAGTTGCAGGAGGTGTTTTTATTTTGGTAAAAGGTATTTTTAGGTTTTATGCGTCATATATGTTAACTTTAAGGTTACTACTGAAAAAACTGCTATAGTGTATGTTCGACTCGTAAAGCCATGAATCGATGCTAACCGGTTTATTTGTTTATTGAATTGAGTATTGTATTTCCTGATTTGCATTTATTATTGATATATGAACTGTTACTGGTTTCCTGATTTACTGATGTTACTGTTTATGGAAATTTGAATTACTGTTATACTGAATGTTCGATTTGTAAAGCCACGAATTAATGCTAACCGGTTTAAATTATTTATTGAGTTTGGAATGGATATTATATTTTTGATTTATGTATATTACTGTTTTATGGAATTTTGAATTGTTACGATGGAGACTGTTATAATGTACCTTCAAATGATAAAGCAACAGCTTGTGTTACTGTTTTATGAAAAAAGAAAGTTTAAATTGTTTGAGAATGGAATAAATTACGAAAATCCTGAATTATTTTATATACCTCCGCGTATCAGCACAACATAAGAAAGGTTACTGTTATATGTATAAGAATTACCAACCCCATGGAAAAATTATAAGTTGAATAAGATACAGTTTATTAAAGAGACATTGAAACGGTAATAATATATAATAATATATTTTAATATCATATATATATATATAATATATAGTATATTTTATATAAAAATAATATATAATATATTAAAAAAATAGAAAATATATATATATATATATATATATATATATATATATATATATATATATATATATATATATATATATATATTATATATTTATATATATATATATATATATATTATATAAAAATATATATATATTTATATTATATATATATTATATATATATATAATATATATATATATATGATATATATATATATATATATGATATAATATATATATATGTATATATATAATAATAATAATAAAAATATTATGCTCTAAAAAAAATAAATCAAATATCAACACTAAATGCTTTACCAATATATTTATATAAATCTTCGCCCATAAATATATATATATATAATATATATATATATATTGATGTTCAACGATATATATAAATAAGCAAAATAAATTAACAAAAATGTATAGACAGATTGACTTTACAAAAGATATAAAATATTTACTTGAAAATTAAATGTTTTTAGAAATTACTTAAAACATCGATTTGTCAGTGTGAACAAATGAATGCAAAACCAGCTGATCAAATAACAGCTGATGTCTTAAAGCAAAAAGTTGCCAATTAGTAATATAACAAATCTTAATTTTGAATAAATAAAACGTGACTTTGGCAATTTTTCGTGTATAAAACAATAAAATTTTAATCGTTAAACACTTTATATTTGTTAACACAAAAGAATCTTTACCATATTAA
>JABUQX010015117.1:60000-70132 GCA_015478945.1 Trachelipus rathkii
TCCTTAATTCAGTAATAATGAAATTTGAAGGTAGAGGCATAATTACCTAAGAGTGTTGACTTCTTTCGAAGTAGTTTACGCTGTTTTATCGTAGCGGTGCCAAAAAAGAATGGTCTGGAGTGACGTCTCCCAAATTCCAAAAAGCGGCTCGCTTCCTTTTTGATCTTGCAGAGATCCAAGGTAGTTCACTTACTTCCGTTCAGTTTCGGCTGAAACACTTTACTCGAATGGTCATAAAGTTAAATGTCCCATTGTGCAGCCCCTTTGATGTGTTTGAACATTTAGAACATGGTTTCGAAATCATGGTAGAAATGATTCTTTGAACGTTGGTTACTAGTTTAGTCGTCTTGATGATAGTTTCTTTAATGTCTGAAGGGGACATTCTAGGGAGATAACTAGATCGAGGTATCCTTCTATGAAGTTGACTTCACCTGTACGATTATAAGAACTAATACAAGGTATAATCTTCGTTTCTTCTTCATATTGAGGTTGCTTGGCATGTGATCCACAACGGAATAGCAGACAAAACTGGTATTGCGAAATTCATTTCTGAAATATTTATACTTTTAATATTTTCTTGGTTTTGATAATTTAAAGGTCGCCTATTAATGTCTAATAATTGTTTATTAAAATTAATTGGTTTAGTTAGCGTGCGCTGTCTAATACCTATATCTCTATATCTATTCTTAACATAATCCGAGTTATAAGAATTAGAGATTCTAATGGGCTAAATGTAAGAGATTGCTTTAGACTTAATAATTCTATATACTGATTAGTAAACTTAACTTAGCATTACTTTAATCTATTATTGCGTTTACATATCTATATATATATATCTACTCTATTTTGTTTTCTTTAAATTAGAAAAGTTTTTTGGGAATTTTCTATTTTTGCATTTATTTTTTGTAGAGAGAAGATTGCTGTCCCCCCTGTTCTGAGAGTGAAAAACATATTTTAAATAGGTTTTCTTTATATTATAAGAATGAGTAAAACTATACTGAAGCAGACTATAGTCATGGGATTCATTCTAGTCTAGAATTTATCGAAGCTACATCTAAAATCTAAGATTAGATTTCCTATGAATAAGTATTAATCCCGACTAATTTTCTTAATTTTAAAGAATGTGTACTAATCCAAGCTAATTATCTTAAATTTATGACGATCGTCGTCTAATCCAGTCTAAGGTTTTTCCTAATCTACTAAGTATTTCTTAACTAAAAAAAAATTTAGTACAGGCGCGAAGCGAAATGTACTTTCATCATATTCTTAAAATTAAAAGTATCCTTCTTAGACTAACAGAATAAGAAGAATCCATTCTACAAACTAAAAGAATTTTCTCTTAAATCTAGGAATATACAGAAGTATATATAAAAATTGGGATAAACAACTACAGAGGCAAATACCTGAAAGTTTTCCTCCTACGGATACGTGGTGTTTCTTAAATCCAATTCGACACACCGCTGGACCAGGAGTCTTCGCTGTAGTCTCCGGGCTGTCACTTGCGCTCGGGCTGTTTGTTGCAAAGCTTGTTCCTTCATCCTTGTTTGACTTCTAGTAACTCGGGGTGTAGAATCTCTAGGGCCAGTGAACAGATTATGGGGCCTGTAAGAGGGGTCCTGTTTTCTGTTATCTGGGATAAAGTCCTTGGGAGATGAATCTACGACCGGGGGAATGGGGTATTGGTGGCCATCTTTTACTGGGGAAGTTGGAGATTTCACAGGGGAATTGGTTCTTGGAGGGGGTCCACCATAGGCTCCATATACCTCGCCTTCGCGTGCCGGTGGCTCCTGAAGAATCTCTTGAACAGGGTTTTCTAGGGAAATCTCTTGTTGGATAGGGGATAAAGATGGTCTAAACTCCTTTCTCCGCACCGCAGCGTTGGAGGGAGTTTTTGGGAAGTCAATCTTTGGAGTGGAACACTTAAATTCAACGTCTGGACGAGCTCTTCCGACGACTACATCGCTGTACCTTCTTCTTTCTACAATCTCATCGCTAAATCTTCTTTCTTCCACGGGTTTACTTTCTCTTACTGGTTCCACTGGGGTCGGTTGTTGCACGGGAGTTGGATGGCTCCAAGAATTCGTACTACTCGGTACCGGCTGAGGTGGGGGGATAGAGTAAGAGTTGTAGTGTTCTTGCTGAGATTGTGGTGGATGGGGAATTGGAAAGTAGCTGTGTCCGGACTGAATTTGTGGCGTCATGGGAATTTGGAAAGAATATTGGGAAGACATTTGATCTGTGGAGGAGAAATTTTTCCACTTCAATCTACGTTCTTCTTTCTTCGTCTCCTTCTTCTTCTTTCCCTCCTCTTCTCCTCTTCCTTCTTCTCTTTTCTCTTCAGAAGAGAACTCCTGGGTTCGCTTCTCTGCTGTCTTTCTCATTCTCTTCTTTTTTTGTTCTTTGAGCTTAACATTTCTTTCACCGCATGGGGATTCCAAACTTCGTCATTATAAAGTCAAAAGTGGTGACTCCGTGATTCTCTGCTGGGCCATCCCTTGGCGTTGCCACACTGGACGGGCGAAAGGTATCGGCCCGAATCTAAACAACCACCCCCTAACTTGTTACCCCTGTCCCTCTTATAACAGTACAATGTATGGCCCTTCAAACTTGGGACATAACTTAGAACTTTGATGGGCGTGGTTTCGACCTGCTCTAAATGAAGACATAAATCTTCCTATTTTAACACCCCCTCTTGCTTGGCCCTTTATGTTAGTTGCTAAAACCAAAGTTTTGTGGTTTCCGCTCTAACTTCTCTCTTGTCAAAATCTCTTATATATCGATTCCTTTCTACTAGTCCGTAATCTACTCGTCCGATGAATCATCATTTTCTTTGACTTATTCACAAGCGTGATAACAGTAATAGGCATCTCGTAAGGGACGCCATCTTTATGTAACCATGTAACAGGAAGTGGGGTGAAGACCCTATAGATCGATTATACGCGGAATTGATAGCGATTTGGGCAAAGCTCAGGTATTTATCCCAATCTCGGTGGTTTGCATTCACGTAGTGTCGCAAGAAAGATTCAATATCTGCATTTATTCTTTCTACAACACCATTTTGGGATGCTTTGTAAGGCAAAATTTCTATCTTCTTTATCCTCCACGCCTTACATAGGTCCTTAAATACCTGGCTCGTAAATTCCAAGGCATTGTCAGAGACAAGCAGTTGAGGGGCGCTATGCCTACATATGACCCTCTCTTGTAATGCTCTGGCACATTCTTCGCTCGTTCTCGTCTTACAAGGCACTAATTCGACATATCGCGTCAAAACGTCGCGAAATACTAAGATGTATTTGGCTCCTGATCCTGTACACGAAGGCAATTTTCCAATACTGTCAACATGAACGCGTGAGAAAGGGGTGTATGGCAATGGCCATCTATTAATCTCTGCGACAGGGGGTCTAGGACCCTTAGTTCTGGCGCACGACACACATTGACTACAGTATTCCTTAACTAACTTTTGAACACCAGGGAAATGGTATTTCTCTTCTACTCTCTTTTCAGTTCTTTGCTGACCACCGTGTCCACCAGCTAGTGAAGCGTGGCACTGGTCTATCACACTGTAAATCATACTATCTGGAACATGTACAAGATAAGGTTTTGCTTCTACAGCGTAATGTAAGATGCCTTTTATTAAGATGTGTGGGTGTGTATTGGGATTTTCTTCGGCCATTTCACCCATTTTCCTACACGGGGACATTTCTGTTGTTCTTTGATGAAATTTTCCCGACTCAACGCGAAATCGATTCGCGGGAGCTTTTCTGTTGTTTCTGCTTTCTTTGCTTTCTCTGTCTTCGCTATTTCTTTGACCAGGAACACATTAGATGCCGGATGCCTACTCAGATAGTCTGGGGCAACGTTATTCTTTCCTTTTTTATATACGATGGTGGGTGAGAAGCTGTTCACTAAGAGATTCCATCGAGCTAAACGGCCGGTCTGCTGTTTATTTCTAAAAATAAAGCAGAGAGGTTGGTTGTCGGTGATGATAGTGACTTTGTAGCCGAAGATGGTGTTCTTAAACTTTTGCAAGCAGAACACCACGGCTAAACACTCCTTTTCGATCGTATCATAGTTTAACTCACTGCCCCTGAGTGTCCGGGACACGAAAGATAAGGGCTTCTCTTTCCCTTCATCTGTCAGTTGGTACAACACTCCTCCTATTCCGTAATTACTGGCATCTGTGTTCACGAAGAATTCTTTGCTGTAATCAGGAAAAGTCAGTTGTGGCTGCACCACGAGTTTCTCTTTTAAAGTATCGAAAGCTTGTTGTTGTTTTTTCGTCCAAAGGAAAGGGACATCTTTCTTTATCAAATCATACAGAGGTTGTGCTACCGCGGCGAAGTCCTTTATGAGGAAGCGAAAATAACTGAAGAAACCGAGCAAACTCTGTGTCTCCTTCACATTTGTAGGAGGGACGAAACTCTTCATTGTTTCTACTTTGGCCGGATCCGGGCTAATTCCATGTCTTCCTATCTTGAATCCTAAGTACAAAACAGCTGATTGTAGGAAGCTACACTTGGATAATTTTATTCTAAGCTTATTTTCTCTAAAAGCGGTGAGCACTTTCTTCAAATTTTCAAAGTGTTCTGGCACGTTCCTTCCTAGCACCAATACGTCGTCTAGATAGACTTGTGCTACAGGCCCTAAGAGATGATTTAAGGCCATTGTCATTGTACGGGCATAAATGCTAGGAGCATTCTTATGTCCGAACATCAAGCGAGTGGGACAAGACCAGAGCCCTTCCCGTCCTAAAGGCCCATCACCTTTTTAGCGTCTCCTCTTCCTTAAATCCCAGGGCGCTTGTATGCATCCCACCCCACACAGACGAACGGATGTAAATACAGATTACCCCCCCCCCCTAAGGGATGTAAAAGAATCTCGTCCGATTGAAGGCAGAGGAAACACGTCTTGAACGCTATGGGAGTTGAGGTACCCCCCCCCTGGGGTTTTTTAAAAAAAAATTTTTCCAAAAAAAAAACCCCTTGGTTTCGTACTGTTCTTTTTAGCCACCACGAGTAACGGTGACGAATGGGGGCTGTATACCCTGCTTTGATGTACCCCTTTTTCAGTGCGGAATCGGGAAAGACGATCGATGTCCCTGCAGAAATCTGTGCGGTAATCGTGTCTGTTTACGCCAAAGCATCGAACCCCTTCCCAGGGGCATCAGGTAACAGTTTCAATCTTGAATTTCTGAAAGCGGACAGACTGGGACACGCAATCATCATCTAGTGCCATACGTTCATTGGTAGTCCGATGAGGAGCTCCCAGAGAGCAAGATTCCTCCATGTACTCTGGGTTTTCGGAGAAGACAGTTTCTGTTTCTTCTTTTGAGCATTTTCTCTTCGCATAATTTCTTTGTACACCGCCTCAACTCTGTCTTCGGAAGACCTTTGAGCAGGTGACTAACATTGGGCAGAAATCTGTTCTCTGGTTCCTTTATTTGTCCGTGCTTCTTCTGAATTGTTTGCTAATAATTCGGATACCCTTCTCCTAATTACAAACACCTTTATTCAGATAAAGGATTTGTCACTCAAATTTATATAACTGAGGATAACTGTGTTATCCCTCACTGGACTAATTGTATTGGCCACATACAACGGTCCTTTGGTGAAAGCTGGTGTCATTATGCACTTTCGCGTCCAGTTGCGAATCACTTGCATTTCCGGTCGGAGTTTTAGAATATCCGCATGATTGACTCGGAAATCTTCTCCATTACCTTTAAATTTATCTTAATTTCTTCATCTATCATCAGATGGCCATCTTCTTCATGGTCATCGCTCTCCAAAACTTCCAAATCTTCGGATTTGCCCAAATTTTCTTCCAAATCTGAGGGAGTGTGCTTGAGTTTGGATCTGGCCCCTCTGGGATCAGCGCTGTGACGAGTTGAGGGGGGATTAGCTAATTCCCACCCTGTTCTTCTCTTCACCTTGTCTGTCTCAATATGAGCTTTTCCGTTCAAGGCAATTTCCCTATCTCTTTTTCCATGTCTCGGCACTTGCTGCCTATGCGCATTTCGAACTGAAGAGGCTGTCTCCCTCCCTTGGGATACAGACAAATCGACCTTCCGATAGGAACGAGG
The DNA here is from genome assembly GCA_015478945.1 of Trachelipus rathkii. Taxonomy (NCBI): domain Eukaryota; kingdom Metazoa; phylum Arthropoda; class Malacostraca; order Isopoda; family Trachelipodidae; genus Trachelipus; species Trachelipus rathkii. The sequence continues at coordinate 66,080 of JABUQX010015117.1, forward strand.
TTCAACCGCGGCGTGTACGTTAACGTTATTAACTGACCAGGCGGCCTCTCTATGCGAAAGATTCTTGTCCGCGTTGCGTACGTTTTTAACTGGCAAGGCGGCCTCCCTACGAAAAAGATGCTTATCCGCGTTGCGTACGTTTTTAACTGGCAAGGCGGCCTTCCTAGGAAAAAGATGCTTATCCGCAGCACGTGCGGGTGTTTCGGCGAAAATTTGGTTCGAATCCTTAGTTCTCTCCCCTCTAGGCCCTCGGGCCTGGGGTAACTGTTCCTCCCTTTTTCTGAAGTCTCTTATTCTCTTAAGATTCCCATCAGAAAATTCTCTAACCAAATAAATTCCTTGTGGATCGGCAAAGATCGGAATGTCTATCTCTCTACCCTCCTGGATAGACATTTTAGCAGAAAAGAAGTTTAAAGTTATGGGAATGTTAGACAAAACGTTGCTACCCAAAAGAATATCCCAACTGTTTTCTCCATCTATATCATTCACTTGGAATGTAGTGAGGTAATATTTTTTATGTAGGCGAAGATATAACTGTATTTCTCCCTTCAATATCGTTGGCTTGTTGTTCACCCCCTGTACCCTTAAATCGGTCTTACGGAGAGGTACTTTAAAGTTTCCCTCTTTTTCCAATTGTTTGAGCCGTCGGGCGGTGACAATACTAACGCTAGATCCGGTGTCAACCAAGACTTTGGTCTTCGCCTCCATACTACTCATAGATGGAGCAAGGTAGACATTCGTGTAAAAGTGTCGTCCCAGCCTAAAAGATTGCTGTACGACTTCTTTTCTTTTTCTCTTGCCTTTCTTCCCATCTCTTTCACTCTGTCTTTAAACTTTTTTCTCACACGTCTCCTCTCTTTGCCCGATTCTAAAAATTTTCATTCTCTATCCTATTCTGAGGATGAGAAAGTTCACCTTCATACATCTCATCACCATACTCCACTTCTTCATTCCCCTCAAAATCTCTTGGCTGGCTCTCAGCCATATATACTCTCGCGTTAGTCTTTACCTTCCCATCTGGGGGCTTGTACCCTCCCTTTTTCTTGGGGAAGATCCTGGGCCCTCGCCTGTCTGGGTTATAAGGTTCTGGCTTTTTCGCTCTTATCCCTTTGTCCATATCAATCTGGCTATTGTATGGAGTGAACATTAGCGGGGTTTCTGGGGTAGGTCTCCAGGGCGGTGCTCCTCTACACTTAGGTTGCGACCCCCTTCGATGATATGCTCCTCACTTCTCGCATAAGGCAATTCCCAGCGGCCATTGCTTGGGACGTCAGTTGCCCTACACCGTCTCGCAAAAAGAAGCCACACAAGAGTGTTCTTTTAAAATCCTGGGCTGACCATCTTTTTTTAATAAGGTGCCCTTTTAACTCGGTGTAACATACCTATCTCTTCACTTCTTCTTTTCTTTTGAAAAAGTGTTGTTATTACGATTTTACCTCAATATCTCCCCTCCTCTTTGAGGAGTGTAGCCTGGGTTTCAACCTCCTCCGCTTCCCCTTCTCCTCATACTTGCTCATAGGTTCCCTGTTGTCCCTGTATGAATTATTAACTCCAACCCTCTGTCTCCCTCCCGATTCTTCTTTGGCCAAGAGCACCCTAGTAGTGCGGCCCTCATGTGGCCTTCTATACTCATCTTTTAATAAAGCTCCATTTGAAATTTGAGACAGCTTTTCGATCAATTCATTTAAATTCATCTCTGTATCGAATACCCTAAGGATCTTCTCTCGTAATCTGTCTCCATCTCTTCTTTCATTTACGTTTTGAATGATCTTCCCTGTAACCAATAGGTTTATCTGCCTGGAGTTGAAGATTGCTTTATCATCCAGATCATGCAGGCGGCTCTGGTACTTCGTTAACCGGTCTTTTAGTTCTAACACGAAATCAGTAAAAATTGAGTCTCTCTCCCTTCTATATTCTAAAAATTCCAACATTAAGTCGAAAACGGTTTTTTTCTCTTCCGGTTGTAGAAAAATTTTTAACTGGGCGAGAAAGTCTTCTAATCTGGTAAATTTTGAGAAAGAGTTATCTCTGAGCATATATTTTCTTGCTTCGCTATTTTGATCGGATGATATTGCCGACTTTGCAAAAGTGATCTTTTGACTTTCATTTAATGGGCCTAAAGCATCTAGCTGTGCATTCAAAGAAGTAATGAAATCTGGATATAAGATCCCTTTCCATATTCTTGTCTTAAGATGTCTGCCAAATAACTTCAAATTTTCGGGAATCGTTGGAAACGCGGTGTTGAACATATTCGTTGGGTAATAGGGCGCTCCAATTGGTTGTGGAGGCATATAGGGGTATCCTTGCCATGCTCCGGGGTAAGGAGGGAACTGGTTAGGCATGGTGTAATTGCCAGGTGGCATGCCTGTATAATAGAGAGGTGGGGGCATCGTCCCCGTTGGTAAAAACCCATAATTAGCGGTGTTCTGGCCTGCTGGAGCACCTTCGTTGGTGTTTCCTCCCACAACTCCTCCTGTGAGGACGCTGGTTTGTTGTTGAGCGTCATTAGGCCCAGCAGGGGTTCGGACCGAGCCTATGGCTTGGTTCTGGATCGGTGGGGGCCCGTCGGGTCCCCATGGGGAGGTGTTCGGTATTTCTGCACCTTCCCACTTGCTTTCATTGAGGTTATGAGTTTCGAACCCACCCCAATTTCTACGAACTTTTTTCTTAGTAGTAGTGTCAACAGTAGCAGGCTTTAGCTGTAGATTTAATGTGTTGTCCAAAGCAACCGTTTTTTGCATGTATGGTGGAGTTTCGACCTTCTGAGTTGGTCTCCTCTCTCGGATGTCTTGGGGCGTTAGGCTAAAGAATGCGCTGTATGGGTTCTGACTGGTGCTCGGCAACAAAGGATCTAAAATAGAAGGGTTTCCTGTGTGAGGTTCCTGCCTCCCTTCTGTAGTGGGCGTCTCGCCAGTGCCCCCCCCTAAATTTACTTGTCCCTGCCCCTGACCTTCGTCAGTTCCATTTCTATTCAGATCGAGGTTCTCATCCTCGTCTCCTTCGTTTTCGTGGCCATTATCCCCTTGCTCATCGTGGTCGAGAGGCTTCTCATCTTCCTCATTTCCCCCTCCCTTGGCCCCTCCGTTGGCGCTCGGGGTCACCTTTGTGGCCCACGCCCATCGAACCAAATAAGAGAGTACGAGAAACAGCAAACACAAAACCCAATCTCCGAAATTGGTTTCTCCGCCATTTTGTTTTTTTCGTAATCACGAAATAATGCACAATAGGTCGGTATGACACTTAACTATCTCTACTGTATACGTGCTAAAGCAGTGTCAACCAGTGTTGAAATTATAACTGTTGTCTGCGGACCCTCTCGATACTACTATATATATATATATATATTTATATAGATTTTTATTAAAATGCGAAAAATAGTTGTAGGTGGTCCCCAATATTTAACCTATAATGTCAAATTGGTGGAAAACTCAACAGAAAAAATGTTGTCCGCAGATCTCATATGCTACTACTTCTATCTACTCAGACTGTCCTTTTTTAACCTACATGCAATATTCAACTGCACGTAATTGATCTATATTAAATTCTGGATAATTAATAAAAATTTTTTTTGTTTTTTCTTTCTTAAATGGGCTCCCTATAATATTATATATATATATATATATATATATAATATATATATATATATATATATATATATAATTATATATATATATAAATATATAGATATATATAGTCGTTAATATTATTTTAATTTTAATTAGCGTTTGGGAATATGGCTTCTCAGGCTTTTCCTGGTACAGCAAAGGTGGGGGATTAATATCATGGGGGTACCCCTCTATAGGTAGGTATATATATATATTATAGTATATAATACTATATATATATATAATATATATTAGTAATATAATAATATTATATATATATATTATATATATATATATATAATAAATTTTTTATTATTTAGTGACAAAGCCCCCCCGTAGATGGTTTCCCCAATAAAAAAAAAATCATTATTTTTATATCAGTAAATGCACACATACAAGTGGGATATATTATAATATATATATATATATATAATATATAATTATATAT
>JABUQX010015118.1:0-20000 GCA_015478945.1 Trachelipus rathkii
ATTATAATTACTGCATCTGTTTTTCTAATATGAACTTCTTACATAACAATGCCTGCAAGGGGAAGGGAATTCCTTCACATCTTACTAATAACAAATTAATTCATATTCAGAGGAAGATAATGAACATTAGGGAATGTTATAACTTTACTCTCTTTGGAAAAATATACTACTCTTAATAAAGGAGCTTTAGTATTACCTACATATTGATGATCAATTATATTTGTATATACATAAGCCATACCAGGATGGCTGAGCATCTCGGATGGTGTACATGTATAATGCAGTACTCGGTCTGCGTCATCTTTTTGTTCATGCCAAGTCAAGGGTTTATTCTCCACAGATAGTATAACTCTCTTCAACATAGTAGGGATATCATGAAGTATATCCAGCTCAGCATCACGTTTACGAATATGTTTTCGCTGCCACTGTGACCGCTCGAGAAAAAACGATCACGGTCTTGCAGGTTTACACTTACTTTTGATCTTAAAGATATTATTACTTTATCTTCATAAGTACGCATTTCAGTTTTGTATACCAGATCCTTACACATAATACTCATATCAAAGAGGTCGTTTAAATGACTGAAAATAGCAGGCACCGATTTAAAATAAGCTCGTCGCAGAGCAAATTCTTCAAAGAAGTATTCTCTTGTAGCAAATGTTGTCGTATTCACCTTTTTCGCAATTGTAGTCCTTTTCAGATTCCGAGTATCTTCCACTTGTAATATAGTTTCAACACATTCTACACTTCTGTACACCACCATCCAGAATAGATTGTGAGGTAAATTTTCTATGTCAGTATTTAATATCATTTCACATAATCCTACTTCGTATGCATCTCTTTCAAGTTGTATAGGATTCATTAGCACAGTTGTAAAATCCGAGAGTTTATTATCAGGATGTAAATCCAAAGAGGCTGAAGACGGGAGAGTTAAATAAAAGTGGTCTACACTCTCCATGATTATAATGACAACTGATTAATGATTCTTAACTTCACTTGCATTTATATAAGTATTAAACTTGGCAGGATATCCCCTCCATTTCACAAGTAACTGCTTATTTTTTCCTTTACCTCTCGTAGCTAATATTTTTTCAATTTTATATTCATGAGTTACAGGATTGAACCTTACCTTTTGTATTTCTTGTTTATAGAACCCTCCTTTTATTTTTTCACCATCTAAATCCTCCAGATAATATAACTTTAAACTATCACGTCGGAATGCTCGGATATTGTGAACTTTAAAAACCTCCGTAGTCCATCCAGCTTCATATCCTTTTCTGAATCTTGCTTCTGATCGAGATACTCTTACATAGTCATTCACCTTTATTCCTGAATTATCTTTTATTTTGTTTTCTTTTTCGACCCTAGATGTGCTACAGCCTCTCGTTTTTGACATTTCTAAAGGTGTTGTTTTTATAGTTCTATGGTAAGATCTGTTATAAGAATAAGCCAGATCGTCTAGTATATCAATATATTTAAAAGTGTTCATCTTAGTAAAATACCTATGCCTTGAATAGTACGCCAAAATTTTCAACCAGAGCTGCCTTGTTACGAAATGTATTGTAATAGCTTATACCATATCCTAGAGCAGCTCCTGAAATCCTCAGCCCTTGAACCCATTCCTAATCTGTCCAATGATTTTAGGTGCCTTCAGTTTGCCTTATATTTCATACAGTATCACAACTTGGCTGATTTTTATTCATTGGCTTCAAATGTTAGTGATCTGTGATACATGTCAACTGTAAAGTACATTAAACTTCATTATAAGAATCATATTTAATCATTTCCTGATAAATCTAACTGCCATATGCTATCGAGTTGTGGAGATATGGTTTTTTAGAAATTTTTTCATAGGTTTTCATGTAGAGAAACGCTTCCTCACTCCAAATATGCTTTAACCCTTTTTCTCAATGATAGACACCTTTTAAAGTTAAACTGAGTAAACCCCCAAACTGGCTTGCCCTCAGATTTAGCACATTTATCAACTACTTTGCCCCATGTTGGCTACTGACCCCATGTAAAACGCAAGCAGGATATGATGATAGATATATGTTGTATATATGAGATATGATATAGAGCATATGATATATATATATATATATATATATATATATATGATATATATAAAACTAAAAGTGCTATAAAGTAAAAGTGGTTAAAAGTAATATTCAAAATTAACATATTTATTTATATACAAGCATTACAACTAAATAAATATATGATAATACATAATTACGATTTAATCCATCTATATCACATAAGGTGCTTTTCTTAAGGCTCCCTGCTGGTAACATTTAAATTTATCTTAGCGTAAGAAGCACCGAGGGACTTGAACTGGGTCTATGTAATAGATATTAGCCGGCTGCGAAGCGCGGCGCATTCAACATCAACAACTCGGAACACTCGGAGTCTAAAGTTTTGCTTATTACCATTCGAACCTTTTACAGGACCTATCTCAAAGTTACGTGAGAGATCAGCTATCAATCCACAATATTTGATCCTTTAACTATTTCATCATCAATTACGATCTGCCCTGCTTCATTCAAAGTTAATTGGTCTTTTAAAATATTATATAAAGCTATTCCTGATTTACGCACTCTATTAGGTAAGCTATCCTCTAGGATATTTAAATTTATCTTCATTTTTCACTTCAAGTTTTACTTCATTAGGTATATCTACATCATCGGTTAACGGGATACGTAGGGATGGATGTAGGTGCAAGTCTTTAAGATCTATCAATTTTTGTATGGCCGCCTGATATAAGATGCGTTTCTCATGGGTTAATGTCCGAATTTAATATCCTGTACACTTCTTTTCATATTTAAGTTATCAAAAGTCCTAACTTAGATCATATAAGCTAGGAGGTAGAGGCTGCTGGAAAGATAATGAGTCGTTCACAATATAAGGATTCTGTTGGTGCAACTGTTGTTGCTGATGTGAAAGAGGTTGTAATGTCAATGCATTGGGCTGTAATATCTGCGTATATGGGGGTAGTGAATGATGAAACTGTGATTGTGGATTTTGCGCAAGGTGGGGCAATAGCTGGCCATATTGAGGTTGTGAGTGATGAATCTGAGGAACTGAATTCTGTACAGATGCTGTATTATTATACTTCATTTTCTCATACTCATTATATGGAAGTACAGCAACCTTCTTCATTATGGGGATAACCACTTAGTTATCATATAACGGAGAAGAGTAATGACAGGAATACTCCTCCTCCTCTCTGTAGTAACTTCTTTTTATTTTTCAAATTTTTAATGTTGAGGGAGAGTTTTTAATGATGTTTCTATAACGACGTAGCTTTACCTTCTGAGGCCTGTTTAAAGGAACATTTCCTTTTATAAGATTTAAACAGACTTCACATGCACACATGAATTTCTCATCCTCACTAATTAGTTTACGTTTTTCAGATGGTTTCCAACTTTTAAATTTTTTTATGTGAGGTAAATACTTTGCAACTAGAGCACTCATTATTCAGGTATGTATACAGTTTCTATCTCATAGGGAAGAATGTTGGTACGGAGTAACACTCTGTGCGTGTTTTTGGGGTGAAGTTCACACATCAAATAACCGTGAATCGAAGTAACCTCTTTATATACTTTTAAGAACTCTTTCCTTTGAAGAGGAAACATTTGAGTTGCCAATACATTAATTTGACTCATGTCTCTTCTCTGTCCAAACAACAGTAAATACTGTGTGTTTAAAGAAACACTTCGCATATGCTTGCTTTGATGAAAAATATTCTGCGTTATGAAAAACACAGAGATATTTAGATGGTGAGAATAAACTGTGAACGCTTCTGCTATTTCCAAATTCAATTTGTGCATTAAATCATCTAATACAATAATTTTGTGGCCTTGTATATTGTCCAACGACCTAATATCGTATATGCCATCATGAAATTGAATCACATCTTTATATTCTTTAAATTTTTCCTGATAAACATTATAACACCATATTATTTTTACAGGGGTTTGTTCAAAAATCTCCATTTCCTTTAAAATATTTAATAATAGAAAGGTTTTACCACAACCTGTTGGCCCAGCTACAAGACATGTAGCTGGACTTCGGAACGTAAATTTCTCCACATCCATACTCGTCAAGTAGATAATGAATAATGAGTTTAATTAAAGTTGTAAAGCAGTAAAGTATATTTTTTAATAAAATTTCGTACAATTTTATTAATTTACTGCTGTAAGGTATGTAAAGTATATGTTTTAATAAAATTTCGTACAATTTTATTAAAATAAAATGTTTATATAGCCGAAACTCTGTGTGTTTTTATTCTTACATTACAAATTAAAAATAAAGTATTAAAACAAAAATAAAAATAGAAATAATAAATAAAAAGTAATAAAACAAAAATAAAAAATATAAAAGAAAACATAATGTTAATAAATATGAGTTAAAGCAGTAAAGCAGAGAGTTAAAGCAGTAAAGTGTAGAGAGTTAAAGCAGGAAGAGAGTTAAAAAGGTAAAGCAGTGTGAGTTAAAGCAGTAAATAAAAACAAAAGCATACTAATCCCTTTAGTGTTACACCTCTATTTATTTACTGATTTACTGCTTTAAGTATGTAATGTTAATAAATATATGAGTTAAAGCAGTAAACATATGAGAGCAGAAAACATGAGTTAAAGCAGTAAAGCAGAAAGCTAGCAGTAAAGCAAAGCAGTAAAGCAGTAAAGCAGTAAAACAAAGGCATACTAATCCCCTAGGTGTTAGGTAATAACACCTCTATTGTTTTACTGCTTTACTGCTTTAAGGTATGTAAAGTATATGTTTTTAATAAAATTTCGTACAATTGTAGTAAAAATGAATGACTCATAGTATATTTGCAAAACGAAATTCTTTTGAATAGTTTGCACGTTATCATATTTTCGTTCACGTGGGAATTTCGTGGTTCGTGGATACCAGCGGCGGTTACGCGAAGACAGGCCTGTGGAGGCACGCGGCGGCGGGGAATATTGCGCCTGCGGGCGCACGCGGCGGGCGGTTTCGCGACGGTGTTCACCTGCGGACGCGGACTCTGAAACGTTTGCGGTCCCTGTCTCAACTGTGTAACTCTTTGATATATTCTGTCGCGTTATACAGAGTTATAAAAATACTTCAATCCCTAGTAGGGAAGCATTCTAGCAGATTGTAATATACTCCTATCTGATTCCCTCATGCTCTTATTACCTGAGGGGTAGACAATTCATAATAGCTATTCTAGGCTCAAGCGGAGGCTAGAAAGGCTTGAAAAGGCACTCAGTTGGCAACTATGTGTGGCACTCACTTGCACTATATGTGGCACTCACTCTGGCACTCATTGGCACTCACTCGGCACTTCACTTGGCCCTCATTGGCACTCACTTGGCACCCCAACTGGCACTCACCTGGCACTCATCTAATACTATAGAACACTAATAGAACATCACTAGATACTCCTTACGGTGATTTTCGTAATCCACCAAAGCCTCTGCTATGTAATGTACCAATCATGGTAGAGTGGCGCAAGGTCAAAGGCGAACATCACAATTAAACAATGTAAAGGCATCAAAAAGGGTTAAGTCCCTGGGTGGTGGACAAAAAATTGGCTGTGGGTCACCAGACCCATGGTAGGTACAAGGTAAATGAAATATCATGGTCAAAACAAGGTAAGATATCAAAAATAGGCCAAGCCCCCAAAGGTGCCTACTACTGGCCAAAAATGACCCATGGTATATGGTAAGGGTTAAGGTCGAAATATCATGGTCAAACAAGGTAAAGACATCGAAAAATAGGGCTAAGTCCCTAAAAGAAGATTCAAAATTACTGGTGGCCAAATTGACCCATGGAATACCAAAGGATGGTTAGGACTAGGCGGGCCAAAAATTTTGCCAGCCCATGAACAAAGGGTAGCCGTAATCTGCTCGTGGGTCAAAATTGACCCTACTTCTGAAGACCAAAATTACCGTGAGCAAAAGATAATCAACCATATGAAGACTGCAAAGGTTGACGAAAAATTAAAGGGTACCACCACCCATGGAAGCACACCAAAGCGGGTAGCCAAAATTACTGTGGGCCGTAATTGACCCATGGAAGACCAAAGGTTAGCCAAAAAAATGACCCATGGAATATCAAAGGGTTGGTCGAAATATCATGGTCAAACAAGGTTCAAGACATCGGTAAACGGGCTAGGTGTGGGCCAAAATTACCGTGGGCAAAAAACCCATGGTCGAAAAAATTAGCGTAAAATAGGCAATACGTACAACGGTAGTGTTGTTATAAACCGCTGGCAACCCTTCGAAGAGTTACCAAAAATTAGCGTTTGAAAATTCAAAGCAAATACCGTGGGGCCAAAAATGACTATGAAGACCAAAGGGTTGGTCAGAAAAAGGTCATGCCCAAAAGGTAAAGGCCCAAAAGGTCAAGGTCAGGTAAAATTGAGCTCAAAAAAAGGTCGCGGTCAGAAAAGGTCAAAATGCGCCATTTTGGTCCTGATAAGCCCATATGTGATTGTTGTGGAAGTTCGATATGGCGTCTCTGAAAAAATTTGCCTCATCGGTGAACAATACTTCTGTTAAATGGTGAGGATTGTCTGCAATTTTCTGTTACATCCATCGACACAAAGTTACTCTTGCAGGAAAATCTGCTTGGTACAAGTGCCTGCACTCGTTGGATGTGATATGGGTACAGAAGTTGATTTTTTAAATCCTGAAAACTGTCGAATGACTTACATGTAGTGTTGCAGCAATCTTTGGTACTTGCGCCAGACTACATCCTCAAGTTCTGGAGTGAACCTGTTCTTCGACATTCCTGAGTTATACTGTGAGGTCGCCCAAAGCCTATTTAGTAAGTTTTTTAAAACTTCCTGCTTCTCTATAGGACGTTGATGGAGACGTGCAAACATAGTATGATTCAGGATGACACGATTACGGTACATTTCTTCATAGAGACGCATGGCTGCTAATGAATTACCGTTCGTACGACCGTAAACAAAATGCATATCGCATACTATTTATGTAATTCATTTTGAAAATATGAGCAACACTTGAACACAGAACTTGACGCGACACGGACTAGTATATGTATAAATGAAGCGAGATACGGAACTAGTAAATAACAGGTAGGTAAACTTTCCTACGGTATATTTGTGCTTATTATTAAAGGTTGAGATGTGGCACGGGACGGGCAATGGAATATATCAGATATGTCCCACATAAGTTTCATCACCTTGTTCTTGAAACGAGGCGTTTTCGGTGAAATGTTTATTGACACATATTACTTATATTTATGCAAGGAATATCATACTAAATTTTTTCGCAATATTAAAGATATACACTGTAAATATATATATATATATATATATATATATATATATATATATATATATATATATATATATATATATATATATATATATATATATATATATATATATATATATATATTATATATATATATATATATTATTACCTTCCGCTATCTTCTTTTTCATTATTGTCGTCTTCCTCGTCACGTGATCTCAATCTTGTTTGCTATTGGTCACCGATTCCGCCATTCTTCGCCTCGAACAAGCATTTACCACCGTTCCTCTAAAACGTCCAAATTACGTGTTTTCATTATAAACAATTCGCTAAATCTTATGGATATCGATTTTATGAAGCACCACTGACTGCTGTGATATTACTTTGTGCCATTAAAACTTTCGTTATAACATTTTTCCCTCCGATTGTTAGCAAGGTACGTTAATTGCTCTTGTGTCATATTGAATCTCGTGTGTCTAAATAATTCTATTTTGTGCCGCATGCTTATGTTAGTGAAAAACATTTTATATAAAATAATCTTTATTATACATTATATTTATTTACATTTAAATAACCTTTTTATAAATTATTGGCTATTCTAAAAGACTTACGTTCAAAATTTTATATATTTTATGTAATAGTTTCCCTTAAAACAAAATGAAATATAAATATAGAAAACGAATATTTTATGCATAACTTTCATATTTTATATTGTAAGATTATTATTATTATTATTATTATTATTATTATTATTATTATTATTATTGTTAATTGTTTTCCATATATTAATTATGTATATTGTTTCAATATAGATTCTGACCTCTGACCAAAGTTGTATCATTGATTCAAGCCTTCTGAATTCTTCCGTTACGCTCAACGTAACAGTGTTGACCTGGAGTGACTTTTGCCGTCGTCTATCCCGGCATTTCTACAACCACAAGGACACACACGGATCCACATCCTGAAGCAGAAGTTTAATTTCCTAATATTTAAAAACAAAATTTAATCTATTTTACGGAAAATTTCAAAATTTTTAACAGGTCGAATTCCTGCATTTTCAATTTTAAATTACTATTTTTTAAACCATTTTGGCCCATAAAAGCGGCCCACTATATATTTTTGTTAATATTGATATACCTTTTTGTGAAAATTTACTCTGTTTTTGGTCTCAGACCATTATATTTCTCATACTTAGCTTACGTAAGTTGCATTTTAGCTCGTTATCTCGCCAAATTTTTTTCAAACAAAAATTTTTTTTTCTTTTTTTTTTTTCCTTATTCACTACCTCCTGCATACCCCCAGCTCCCTCCCAATGCATCAAATACTTATTCTGCTTACAATTATGGTCATAATTCTCGCTCTCCAACTATGCAACGACGTTCATATCGTCGCTCACCTACTCCTTCGCGTCAATTCGCCTCTTCTCCTGTTGATTCTCAGGCTTTAGTACAGTTTCCGTCACATAACCAGCTGGGTATTTGTAGGAACCATCAACGTTTTGGAGATCAAACTCGGTCATGTCTTAAGCCTTGTACATTCGGGAATTTAAACTCAAACACCACTCCATAAATTCGCTCGGAGTGGTTTCAAAAGCGTCCAACTTGCTTTGTGTCTACGATCCCTCCACCAAACTATCTTATCTCGTAGATAGTGGGAGCTCCATTTCCGCTTTTCCTCGTTCCATCCTCGGGAAAACTCATGCCCCAGAACCATCGGGCTCCTTACGCGCTGCCAATGGCACAACCATTAACACTTATGGTACCAAACGACTCCATTTAACGCTCTCGTTCCGTCGTGACTTTATATGGGACTTCACGATAGCCGACGTCACCTTACCGATAATAGGTGCCGATTTTCTGTCCCACTTCAACCTTCTTGTTGACATGAACCACAACCGCATCATTGATTTTGAGACACATTTCTCATCTGCTTGTATTCGTGCGTCTGCTTCCATCAGTGGCATACATCTTTCTCCATCTAATAATATTTTTGAATCATTATTAATCACCGATTTTCCAGAGCTTCTCTCTCCAGTCTCCAAATTTCCTCCTGTGAAACACAATGTCGTTCATCACATTGAAACTTACGGCAGACCTCCACATTCTCACGCTCGACGTCTTGCACCAGATAAACTCAAAGCAGCAAAGCTAGAGTTTGAATCTCTCTTAGAGAAGGGCATCATCCGACCTTCAAAGTCCGACTACGCCTCTCCCTTACACATGGTACTCAAACCAAATGGAGATTACCGCCCGACCGGCGATTATCGCTGCCTAAATGCAATCACCCGCCCGGACCGTTATAATGTACCTCATTTACAGGATTTCACATCCCATCTCTCTGGTTGTACTATCTTCTCAAAGATCGACTTTTTCCAGATTCCCGTGAACCCGGACGACATTCATAAGACTGCCATTATCACTCCTTTCGGCCTTTACGAATTTCTTCGAACGCCATTCGGTTTACGAAATGCTAGTCAATCATTCCAACGTCTTTTAGACTCAGTATTACGCGGTTTACCTTTCGTTTTCGCCTACATAGACGACTTATTGATTGCCAGTGCCTCTCCGGAAGAACATACTTCACATCTCAGGCAAGTTTTTACCAGACTAAGTGAATTTGGTCTATGTGTCAATTCTTCCAAATGTGAATTCGGAGTTTCATCCCTAACTTTTCTCGGACATACAATCTCTGCCGAAGGTATACGTCCTCTTGAAGATCGTGTGGCAGCCATTCGTGATTTTCCGAAGCCCGTAAAACAGCGTCAACTCCGTCGTTTTTTAGGGATGGTAAACTTCTACCATCGTTTCACCGTCCGCTGCTAAAATTCTCCTCCCGCTCCACGCACTTCTTAAACATCCACGTAAAGGTTCTGCTGCTTCTGTCATTGTAGATTGGAACGACGAAGCAACTAATGCCTTCACCGCCATCAAGGAAGCCCTGGCTTCCTCTGTGTTACTTATATTTCCATCCGACACAGCCCCGACTAGAATCAACACTGACGCTTCAGACTTCGCAGCTGGAGCTGTGCTACAACAATTTATTGACAACGAATGGCGTCCATTAGCTTTCTTTTCTAAAAAGTTCCAGCCGCCTGAAACAAGGTACAGTGCATTTGGAACTTCTCGCAATTTATTTAGCTATTAAGCACTTCCGTTACTTTATAGAAGGTCGTGAATTCCATGTTGTAACTGATCATTTACCCATCACGCATGCCATTACAGCTTCCACAGTGAAACAGTCCCCTCGTGAAGCCCGCCACCTTGAGTTCATTGCCCAATTCACAACTGATATCCGCCATATAAAAGGAAAAGACAACATTCCTGCCGATGCTCTATCCCGAATTAACGCTATATCTCCTTTACCAGACATTGATTTCGTCGAAATGGCTCGCTTGCAGCAACTCGAAGAGATTATTTTCCCTCCTGCCTCTTCTTACGACATTCAAACTGTAGAAATTTTTGGTTTTCCACCTTTGTTATGCGACGTCTCTTCCTCCTCGTCCAGTAGTACCAACCCCCATGCGCAGAAAGGTGTTTCACACCATTCACGATGTGTCGCACCCAGGGGTAAAAGGTAGTCAAGTTAAAATAGGTAAGCATTTCGTCTGGCCGTCCTTACTAAAGGATGTCAAACAGTGCAACGCAGTGTCTCAACTGTCAAAAATCCAAAGTGCACAGGCACACTGTCGCACCTCTTCAGCAATTTATTCCCCCTGGTGAACGTTTTGACCAGGTACACGTTGATTTAGTCGGCCCTTTACCACCCTCAAATGGTTTCACACATATTTTAACTTGCATAGACCGATACACTCGATGGGTAGAAGCCATTCCCTTGCGTGATACTTCCAGCGAGACAATTGCTCAGGCATTTTTGTACAACTGGATAGCCAGGTTTGGCACTCCGTCGACCGTGTCCACAGACCAGGGTAGGCAGTTTGAGTCTCACCTCTGGAAGGACCTTATGACTTTAATCGGCTCTAAGCGCCTTCGCTCTTGCAGCTACCATCCGCAAGCTCAAGGCCTCATAGAGAGGTTCCACCGACAGCTAAAGGCTTCTCTTATGGCCCATGGAACACCGGACAATTGGTCCGAAACTCTCCCTCTTGTCCTACTCGGTATCAGAACTTCGTACAAAGAAGACCTCAAATGCTCAACTGCTGAGCTCGTCTATGGCTCCACCATCCGAATACCTGGTGAGTTTATCCTTCCTTCTCCAAAAACTACGAACCAGCACACCTTCCTAGCACGCCTTCGTCAGTGTACTGAGGCATGGAAGCCATCTTTGCCACGTCATCCTCCCCGTCCAACCTACATGCCTGCGGATTTGGAGACTTGCTCTCATGTGTTAATTCGGCATGATTCACACCGTAGCCCCTTGCAAGCCCGCTATGACGGCCCTTTCCTCGTATTAAAACGCTATCGAAAGTTCTTCACATTACAGAAGGGGAGCAAAGCAGAAAATATCTCCGTTGATAGGATCAAACCGGCTTATTTCGAACATGATCCCGCTTCTTCAACCACTCTTTCTCCACCTTCTGCACCCGCTCCATCTACCTCTACTTCGCAAGATAATATCGACTTTATGCCCATTCTGCCTTTTACATCAACTTGTTCTCCATCTGATCCTTTGCCAACTCCTTCAACTATTGTCACTCCTTTGCCAGCTACTTCAGCGCCCCACGCTACGATACCTCCGTGCCCTCCTCGTTCCAACAACACCGATACCTTCCTCCGAATCTGGACCTATTTCCTTCGACTCAAACCTTACCGCCTTGTCTTCCTCGCTCCACATCGCGTTATGGACGAACCTTACGCCCTGTTGTCCGATTTTCACCTTGATCCTCACGACGATCCTCTGTTCGGAGGGGAGCCATATTACCTTCCGCTTTCTTCTTTTTCATTATTGTCGTCTTCCTCGTCACGTGATCTCAATCTTGTTTGCTATTGGTCACCGATTCCGCCATTCTTCGCCTCGAACAAGCATTTACCACCGTTCCTCTAAAACGTCCAAATTACGTGTTTTCATTATAAACAATTCGCTAAATCCTTTTCACATTTGTTTATGAAGCACCACTGACTGCTGTGATATTACTTTGTGCCATTAAAACTTTCGTTATAACATTTTTCCCTCCGATTGTTAGCAAGGTACGTTAATTGCTAGACCTAGCTCTTGTGTCATATTGAATCTCGTGTGTCTAAATAATTCTATTTTGTGCCGCATGCTTATGTTAGTGAAAAACATTTTATATAAAATAATCTTTATTATACATTATATTTATTTACATTTAAATAACCTTTTTATAAATTATTGGCTATTCTAAAAGACTTACGTTCAAAATTTTATATATTTTATGTAATAGTTTCCCTTAAAACAAAATGAAATATAAATATAGAAAACGAATATTTTATGCATAACTTTCATATTTTATATTGTAAGATTATTATTATTATTATTATTATTATTATTATTATTATTATTATTATTATTATTATTGTTAATTGTTTTCCATATATTAATTATGTTTATTATTTCAATATAGATTATGACCTCTGACCAAAGTTTGTGTCATTACCTCAGCCTTCTTCCGTTACGCTCAACGTAACAATATATATATATATATCAATATATATCATATATATATATATTTATTATATATATGTAAGTATATATATATATATATATATATATATATATATATATTTATATATATATATATATATATATATATATATATATATATATATATATATATATATATATAAAGTTATTCATTCTTCATTTATTATTAAATTTAATTATTATCGTCCTTTCGTACGCAAGTATATTTTCAAAGATGAATTAGCTTTCAGCTTATCGCTGGCATAGTGGCTTTTCATGATACCGTGGGTTTAATACTAATATTATGTTATACAAAAATCATTTATATACGACTTTAATCACTTGATTAACGGATCACGGACGGAGAAAGGGTTGAGTTTTTGACTTATTGATTAATTGATTTATCGATTAATTGATTTATTAATTAACTGATTTAAGGTTAATAAATTATTATTTTTTACGTTATAAACGTAAAAAGAATTTTTTGTGTAAAAACATAATATTTTTTTTTTTAAATAAAATACGAAATATAAACTTATAACAAAACAGTAAATGTAAAATAAAACTTAAAACAAAATATAAATGTATAATAAAACATAAAATAATTTAAACTTAAAAAAAAAATCAAAGTTGCGCTGAAAGTTTAGAAAACGAGATGAGAATATTCAATAAGTTAAAAATATGTGTTTCAGTTGACAAAAAAAAAAATAATAATTTAGGTTTTCAAACATACAAAATAAAACGGGATACCTATGTATGACGTTATAGAAATGAAAGACTGCACATGTTAGAATCGAATCAGTCTGATGCACAGTAAGACAGCGCTAGGAATGGTTAGGGTAAGTTAGATATCAAGTCTATGTATAATAGTGATTGAGGCACAGCAGTGTATGCAAATAATAGATAAGGTTTTCGATTTAATAAATAACTCAAGACTATATTTTTATGTGGCTCAACAATGTTACTGTAAAAACTAGTGTATTGTAGTGTAGCTATTTTTGTTTATTGACGATATACTTTGTTTAAATTATATTTTGGTTTTATATAAGGGCTCTATGTTTGTCTTCTATATTATCAAAAAATTTCTTAATTACTTTTGAAAAGGTTAATATATAACCCCATTTTTGTGGAGAGTATCTAACCGTCAACTGTGATATTGGACTTTGAGATTTGACTTCATATATATCTCATTGGTGCCGCTATACTTCTGGAAACCTCTCCAAATTAATTCCTTTCTTTCCATGTGATCATTCTTCGACTAAGTGAGCTCCATGCATTTCTCCTAATTAAGGACGCCAATGGAAGCAGTGCACTATCATAATTTCACTGAATTGTGGAATGATGGAATTGCTAGCTTGCCCAACACGCCACTTCCTAGTTCTAAAGTTGCTGAGATCGCTAATGGGTTTTTCAGGCTTGATCCTGACATTGGTTGGTTGATGCACACTCGCAAACATTGTTTCAAAATAGAATGACTCACTGCTCTCTCGCTATGTCGATCATGACTCCCTGTACATGTACTCGGAGCCTTTTACGTTCTCTCGGTTGTCTATGTTCTGCGGCTTTGTTGCTCCTCCATCTTCTCTATCTCCTTCTCGTATACTATAAGAGCATAAAATAATGACATTGAATGCCTAAAACGGTGAATAATAAGGCCCGAACCCAAATTTGGGGTTCACAGCCTCAAATCTTGCGTTTTTCATTTACCCCCCGGGCATCTATTTTAGGCTCCAAAAATCGGATTCAGTGGTTGAAAATATCTCAAAATGCATGTAATTGCAATTCTGAAAACCTAAAATTGAGGAATAATTGGGCCCCGAACCCTAAATTGGGGTTCGCAAGGTCAAATCAAATTGACATACACTCAAATATTATATGTGAAGTTAATGTTTATTCTTAATCTATTATTTATTTATAAATATTATTGATTAATTTGTCATTCGATTATCATATCGTCTCTTTCGTTATCGCAGATATAATATTTGAGAAATTAATTACAGAAATTTTAGCATCTCAGCTCTTGATCGGGCACTGTAGTTCAATGTTGACCATTATATATTATATTTCGATTATGTCGACGGGATTTTGCAACCGTGACTCCTCGTGTTTTCTCATGAAGAGTTTTATTCATTCATTGCAACATACCAAAATAGAGATCATATAAAGGATACGATTTATAAATCGATCAATCTTGTGGAAGCTAAATCTGAGCAGTGATGATTTAATCGAATAATTTTAACAATCAGAATGATATTTATTCTTCCGATCCTATTTGCTGAGGTATTAATCTCACTCTTGAGTTCAGCTTCCAAAACTTACTTAAAAAGCTCAGGTGATATTCTTTCCAGATCCTTAGAAATTTAGAAGTATTAGAAGCATTTTGTCATCCCTCAAAACATACTAGATCTTCTCAGTACTCATTCTCAGAAAGGTCGTATAGTTTCTCATCTATAGATTACTTGTGATAAACGCGTGATACGTCAGTTACAATATGTGGGAGAGACACAATGTATTAGCAAACAGGAAAAAATAATTACTCACAATATTCCATATAAGGGTGAGTGTAAATCAGGGGCTTGTACACCATGTCTATTTACTGACTAGCATTGGCTGTCATGTCTATTTTTCTACTTGTGTCATTTCTTCTGCATTTCCTAGTAATTGAACTGGGATAAGCTTCGGCCACTGAGTATATATAATAATATATAATATATTATATTAATATATATATTAATATATAATATATATAATATATATATATATAATATATATATATATAATATATATATATATATAATATATATTAATTATATTATATAATATATAATATTATTATATAATTATATTATAATATTATTATATATATATATTAATATAATATATATTAATATAATAATATATATATATATATATTATAATATCTCAGAAGTGGCGAAAGCTTCCACGTCCAATACGTACTCTCGAAAAATAAGCGAGACCAGCTGAACTGACCAAGGATGACGAATAAATAAATCAAATCAATCCTTTTTTCAAAATAATCCTTATTCTTTCAAATTTACATTATATATACTATATAATATATATATATATAATATATATATATATATTATATATATATATATATATATTATATATATATATATATATATATAATATATATATATATATATATATATATATATATATATATATATAAATGCGCTTGAAAAAGCGGATCAATTAAAATGAATTAATATTAATATAATATGCCCAGGGAAACTCTAAATTTTTCGGATCAATTGCTTATCAGTATTATTATATAATGTTCACATCTCCACGCCAATCAAATTGCGCCAAAAATGTATAGTGATATAACATGGCTAGCTCATCTATAGATTTGTCGCTTGAAGTGAGTTTTAAAAATTTCGTTCAAACTTCGGACTTCTAAAATATAATAAATGAATAAAAAATTATAAATTCATAAATTATTTTTAGAATCAGTGAAATACACTACTAAATTTTAGTTTTTGCAAAAATAAGTCAATTAAAGTTCCTGACTTTAGTTATAATATATACTTTATAAAGTTTGAAATATCATGCATAGAAAGCATTGTTAGAAGTTTTTAAAAATAATGGCAAAAAAGCTTTCAGTATTCATTCTTGAAGAAGAATCTTTTTCATGGAACTAATTTGAAAGTGTCGTTAATTATTATTATTATTATATTATATTATTATTATTATTATTTTATTATTATTATTTATTATTATTATTTTATTATATTATAGGTGTAGCGGATAACCGCATCCTCATATGCGGATATCCGCACCTTCAATACTTTTATATATATTATGTATATATATTATATATAAGTACAGATTATATATTACATATATATATATATATATATATGATAATATATATATATATAATATATATATATATATATATATATATATAATATATATATATATATTATATATGGGGTGCAGAAGTCTAACTCCATGTCCTCGTCATGTGCCACCCTGGGCAACGAATTAGGTTTGTAGGACCTGTTCGGCCAACGGAGAAATGGCTAGGGCAGGATAGGCCTAGCAAGCCACTGCCTGAAAGAAAATGCTTGCAATACCCTTGAAACAGCCTCGGAACCACGCAGAACCCATGGATTTAGACTTAGGAAACGAAAAAGGACTACGAATTTGGATTGTACTTTTAAAACGATTAAATTGGCTACAATAAATGTGGGTACGTATAGAGGAAAAGAGGAGGAGATCGTGGAGATGATGAAGGCCAGACTGATAGATGTGGTGGGGATGTCGGAGATGAGAGTGGAGGGTGAAGAAAGTGGCAGAGATTTGGGCGGAGGATATGTGTTAGCTTACAGAGGAATCGATGTAGGAATAAAGAAACATGGTGTAGGTTTCATTTTCGGACCAAAGATTGCACCTTTCATACAGGAGGTGAGAGGAGTGAACGAGAGATTGATTGTGAGTACCTTTAAGATCAAGAGGAAAAAATACCGATTATATCAGGTATATGCTCCACAACAGGGGCATCCAGAGGAGGAGAAGGAGAGGTTCATGGATTTGTTGGAGGAGTGTGTGGAAGGTGGAGGCGAGGACATGCTGCATCTACTAATGGGTGATTTTAATGCCAGAGTGGGAAAGAGAAGAAATGAGGTGGAGAGGATATTGGGTCCACATGGAGAAAATGAGAGAAACCCAGAGGGAGAGAGGCTCATAGATATATGCATGAGAAGGAATTTAAAAATTATGAATGGATTTTTCAAACACAGGGAATCTCATAAGATCACGAGATATAGGTGGAATCAAAACACCGAAAGTTTTGACCAAAAATCCATTATAGATTACTTCATAGTATCGGATTACAGAACAGTGGAGGATGTTAAAGTGCTTCCTGGAGTCAGCTTTGACTCAGATCATAGATTGGTGGTTGCCAGACTGAGGGTACAGGAAACAAAGTGGCAGGTTGGAGAAAAAAGGAAAGTGATTAAAGTTGAAGCCCTGAAAGAGGAAGGGAAGAGAGAAGAGTATGTGGAGAAAATAAAGGAAAAGTTGACGAATGTGGAGGAAACAAACATGAATTTGCAGGAAATTATTAGTAAAACCGCGGAAGAAACGCTGGGTGTCAAGTGGTATGGAGGAACGAGGAAGAAACACACTATGTGGTGGAATGAAGATGTGAAGAGAGCAGTGGGCGAAAAGAACAAGAAAATGAGAAGGTGGTTGAGGGGAAGAACAGAACAGAGAAGAGCTGAATATGTGATAGCAAGAAACAGAGCAGAGATAGTGAAGAGGGAGGCAAAAAGGCTTGTGGCGGAAAGGATGGCAGAAGAATTGTTAGAGGATGCAGAGGGAGGAAAGAAGAAGATTTTCAAGCTGGCAAAAACATATAAAAAATCAAACAAAAAGCTTTATAGTATCAAAAATAAAGAAGGGGAGGTACTTACATCACAGGAAGAGGTAAATGAGAGGTGGACTGAATATTTTGGAGAACTCCTAAATGTAGAAGAGAGGAGAAATGTGGAAGAGGAGCAATATGTGGGAGAGGAGGTGGAAGGGGTGAATCCGATAACGATGGGAGAATATGAGGAAGCTTTGTCAAAAATGAAGAAAGGAAAAGCGCCGGGCGAAGATGGAATTGCAATAGAGTTGATAAAGGAAGGAGGAGAAGAATTGAAAAAGAAAATAGTGGAACTTTTTAATAAATGCTGGATGGAGGGTGTAGTTCCCGGTAGATGGGGGAAAATAGTTGTTTTGCCCATTTATAAGGGAAAAGGTGATACTGGAGATTGTGGAAACTATAGAGGAATAGCTTTATTGGACCATATAGCGAAAGTGTACGAAAGGATTTTAGAAAGAAGATTAAGGAGTGATAGAGATACAGTTGGAGAGGAAAACAAATATGGGTACAGGAAAAGAGCAGGAGTACTTTTCGGATCTGTTGTTGTTTAGAATAGTAGTTGGAGAAGAGCTGGGGAATTTAATAAAACATTCAATATATTAGCCCTTCCTGGACTTAAGAAAAGGGCATTTGGACTCAGTACCAGAGCCAGACTTTGGAAGGTTGTTTGGGGGAAGTGTACTGAGTTGAGGAAAGACTGAGGAGAGCAATAAAGCTTGTTATAGCGTTTGTGAGTTGTAAAGTGAGAACAGGCATGTAAAAATGAGGGAATGGGTTTGAGGTGGGACGGGAGTTCAGACAGGTAGTGTCCTGTTCTCCCTTACTCCTTTATGCTTACTTAGATGTGTAATCAGAAAGGTTAAAGAGGAATTTCCGAACTGGATGGTGAATAATGGTTTATTGCGGATGGATTGGCATGTTGAGCTTGGGAAGAGGGAGTATTTGAGAGACTTTTATGGGAAAGTTTTGACAGAATTTGAAGAGATTGGTTTAGGAGATGAATACAGAAATAAACAGTGATAATGAGAGTGGGTAGAGAGAATGAGGGAGAAGTGGAGATCGTCATTGATGATGAAAGATTGAGAAATGTGGATCAGTTTGTTTACCTGGGTGGCGTATTTACAAGCAAGGGAGGATGTGTACGGGAAGTGGAGGCAAGAATGGAAAAATACGGAAGAACAATGAGAGCGTTATATCCAATTATGAAGGATCGGGTGATGGATATAAAAGTGAAGAAGATTATATTTGATAGCATACTGGTACCCACTTTGACATATGGTGCAGAAACATGGAGCATTACAACACGAGAGGAAAAAAGGATCGAAGCTGCTGAAATGAAGGTGTTGAGGACGATAGTGGGAAAGACGAGGATAGATAGAGTGAGAAACGAATGGGTTAGGGAGAGAGTTGGTGTGGTGCCTGTGTTGAACAGGATAGATTCGGCGAGACTGAGATGGTGGGGGCATATAGTAAGGATGCCGGGAGAACGAGTCGCGAGTAGAAGGTGGTGGTGGAGAGTGGAGGGAGTAAGGCCGAGAGGAAGACCGAGGGGAAGATGGAAAGATTGCGTGGAGAGAGCCCTGAGAAGACATGGACTGCCCGCGATGCGCCAGCTGATGGAGGATGGTATACTTCTGGAAAGGACTGCGTGGAAATCGATGTTGTCTCCGCTGACAGGCCGTAGGCCTCCCTGAGGGAAGACGTAAGACGTAAGACGTAAGTTATATATA
>JABUQX010015118.1:25000-37500 GCA_015478945.1 Trachelipus rathkii
AATTTTATCTGGGGAAAGTACGGTGTAAAAGGGTGCATTGTTTGATTTAACTGATCTAGTCTTTGATTCCAATGAATTTCTTTTAAGGTTTGAAACTTAGGGAACAAAACAGAAGAAATGTTAGGTAAAGCAACGTGAGATAAGAAGTTGAATAAAACGTGATCAGAATAAGAAATTAAGGAAGAAAGGGTTATGTTCTTTTCAAGATGAATAGGGTTCTTAAACTGAAACTTAGAAGAGATGAAAGCACATCCGTGAGGAATAGTAAAGACATAGTCATAGACATGCTGGATAGAATTGGGTTTCTCACATGCAATCGAAGCCCTAGTTTTTTCTGAAAAAGAAATAAGGGTGAAATGTCCTAAAGCGACAGTATAAGGTTCTATAGACTTATATTCTGCGATAGGGCAGTGTGAAAAGTCATTAGTGAAATTCAAGATTAAAGATAGTAAGCAAGACTGATCATCAATGGAAGCAAACACTTGGGACTGGGGACAAACTGCTAGTTGGCCTAAATGTCGACAAAGATCATGGGCTGATTCTTTAAGGTAAGTGTACTTCCGATTACCGTAATTTACAAAGAAGTAACTATTTGGGTCGTTGTACATGACTCGAACTAATGATTTATTTAAAGGAAGGTGGGTAGGAAAAGGTATTAGTTTGTAGGAAACGAATTTCTCTATTGAGATAAAAGGAATTAAGGTGATTAGTTCATATGGGTTAGTTGCAGATTGAATAGTCCAAGAGTAGGTTAGAAACGTTTGATAAGTTTTTGTTTCTAGAGGAATGACTGTATGAAGTTTGGTCTCTTTGTTCATTTCTAGTATGAAAGGCAATAGGAAGATGGGAGAAAAAAGTTGTGAGTTGGTGATTTTGTTTTTAGCGAGTTGGAGTGAATTTATCACTAATTGGTGGATTTGATGGATGTTCTGAACGGTTTGTTCAATTAAATTTATTAACGCCCTTATGCTTCCCAATTGGTTTATTATATTGTGCGTAGCACCTAGACTATTCTGAAACTCTATCAATTTTTGTAAGCTGTCCCTGAAATTTATTAAAGTACGAGTATTCGCTTTCAATTGTTCCTTTAATTCAGTAATCAATAAATTTGAGGTAGAGGCATAGTTACCTAAGATGTTGATCTTTTTTCGAAGTAGTTTTACCTGTTTATCGGTAGCAGTGCCAAAAAGAATGTTGAGGACGTCTCCTCCAAATTCAAAAGCGGCTCGCTTCCTTTTTGATCTTGCAGAGATCCAAGGCAGTTCACTTACTTCGTTCAATTTCTGGGCTAACACTTTTACTCGAATGGTCATAAGTTTGAATTCCCATTGGTGAGCCCGTTGATGTGTTGAAACATTTAGAAACATGGTTTCGAACGATGGTAGAAATGATTCTTTGACGTTGGTTACCAGTTTAGTCGTCTTGATGATAGTTTCTTTAATGTCTGTGGGACATTCTAAGGAGATAACAAGATCGAGGTATCCTTCTATGAAGTTGACTTCTCCTGTACGATATAAAACTAAACCAGGTAGAATCTTCGTTTCTTCTTTTTCATTTATGAGGTTGCTTTGGCATGTTGATACAATGATGAGGAGCAACAAAGCTGGTATTCCGAAATTCATTTCTGAAATATTTATACTTTATACTTTTCTTGGTTTTGAAATTTTTAAAGGTCGCCTATGTTTAATTAATATTTTTTTTTTTTTTTTTTTTAAAATTAATTGGTTAGTTAAAGCGTTCGCATTTTATTGTTAAACTAATGTTTTCTTAATTATAATCGAGTTAGTTGGCTTAAAATCTAAAAGTGAGTTTTTTAAACTCAAAGTTGTATGTTGCTTAATACTTAATGGTTTATTTACTAGTTAGTGATATTACTTACTTACTTACTAGCATTAGTTGCTTACTTAGCTATTACTTACTTACTTACTAGCATTAGTTATTTACTTAGCTATTACTTACTTACTTTTACTTATTTTTTTTGTTTTCTTAATAGAAAAGTTTTTTGGATTTTCTATTTTGTATTTTATTTTTTGTATTAAAAATTGCTGTCCCCCCCCTTGTTCTGAGAGTGAAACATATTTTTTAAAAGGTTTCTTTATATATAAAAATGAGTAAAACTAGAACTGAATTAATCTATCCTAAGATTTATGGAATCTACAACTAAAATCTAAGATTAGGTAACCTATGAATAAGTATTAATCCCGACTAATTTCTTAAAAGGTAAGGAATGTATACTAATCCAGCTAATTTTCTTAAAATTATAACGATCGTTGTCTAATCCAGTCTAAGGTTTTTCCTAATCCACTAAGTATTTCTTAACTAGAGAAAAAAAAAATTTAGTACAAACGCGAAGCGAAATGTACTTTTATCAAGGTCTTAAAATTAAGAGTATCCTTCTTAGACTAGAAGAATAAGAAGAATCCATTCTACAAACTAAAGAATTTTCTCTTAAATCTAGGAATATACAGAAGTATATACAAATTGGGATGAACTAGTAACCCGGAGGCAAATACCAAGTTTTTCCTCCACGGACTGTGGTGTTCAAATCCAATTCGACAGGTGGAGGCTGGACAGGAGTCTTCGCTGTAGTCTCCGTGTTGTCACTTGCCTCGGGCTGTTGCTGTAAAGCTTGTTCCTTCATCCTGGTTTGACTTCGGGTAACTCGGGGTGTAGAATCTCTAGGACCAGTGAACAGATTATGGGGCCTGTAAGAGGGGTCCTGTTTTCTGTTATCTGGGATGAATACCTTAGGAGATGTATCTACGACCGAGGGAATGGGATAGTGGCCATCTTTCACTGGGGAAATTTGAGATTTCACAGGGGAATTTGTTCTTGGAGGGGCTCCACCATAAGCTCCGTACACCTCACCTTCGTGTGCTGGCGGCTCCTGAGAAATTTCTTGAACAGGGTCTAGGGAAATCTCTTGCTGAATTGGGGATAAAGATGGTCTGAACTCTTTTCTCCGCACCGCAGTGTTGGAGGGAGTCTTAGGGAAGTCAATTTTCGGAGTGGAACACTTGAATTCACTGCCTGGACGGCCTCTTCCGGCGAGTACATCGCTATATCTTCTTCTTTCTACAATCTCACTGCTAAATCTTCTTTCTTCCACAGGTTTACTTTCTCTTATGGGTTCCACCGGGGTCGGTTGTTGCACTGGAGGCTGATGGCTCCAGGAATTCGTACCACTTGGTACCGGCTGAGGTGGGGGAGTAGAGTAAGAGTTGTAGCATTCTTGGTGAGATTGTGGGTAATGGGGAATTGGAAAATAGCTGTGTCCGGGCTGAATTTGTGGCGTTACGGGAATTTGGAAAGAATATGGGGAAGACATTTGATTTGTGGGAGGAGGAAGTTCTTCCACTTCATCTACTACTTCATCTTCTTCGTCTTCTTCGTCTTCTTCGTCTTCTTCGTCTTCTTCGTCTTCTTCTTCCTCTTCTTCCTCCTCTTCTCTTTTTCCGTCTTCTTCTTTTCTCTCTGAAGGGACTCTTGGGTCACTTCTTTGTTGCCTTTCCTCAATTCTTTCCCTTTTTTGTTCTTTGGAGCTTAACATTTCTTCCACGGCGTGGGGATTCCAAACTTCATCATTCATAAAGTCAAAATGTGACTCGGTGAACTTTTCTGCTGGGACCACCTTGGCGTTGTCCACATGGACTGGGAAGTCTCGGCCTGAATGTAAACAACACACCATCAACTTGTTAGGTCCTCTTAAACATCGGACAATATATGGCCCGTCAAACTTGGGACATAGCTTCGAACTTTGATGGGGCGGTTTGACTGCTCTGACGAAGACGTAATCTCCGATCTTGAACTCTCTTTGCTTGGCCCTTTTATGTTGTTGCTCCAAAGTTTTTGTGGTTTCCGCTTCTAACTTCTCTCTTGCCAAATCTCTTATATAATCGATCCTCTCTACTATCGTATCCACTTCGTCCGAAATGAATCTCATCTTCTCGGACTTATTCACAAAGGGTGATACATAATCAGGCATCTCGTAAGGGAGCCTCTTTATGTAACCATGTAACAGGAAGTGGGGTGAAGACCCTATAGATCGATTATACGCGGAATTGATAGCGATTTGGGCAAAACTCAGGTATTTATCCCAATCTCGGTGGTTTGCATTCACGTAATGCCGCAAGAAAGATTCAATATCAGCATTTATTCTTTCTACAACACCATTTTGGGAGGCTTTGTAAGGCATAATCTCTATCTTCTTTATTCTCCACGCCTTACATAAGTCCTTAAATACTTGGCTCGTAAATTCCAAGGCATTGTCAGACACAAGCAGCTGAGGGGCGCTATGTCTACATATGACCCTCTCTTGAAGTGCTCTGGCACATTCCTCGCTCGTCCTAGTCTTGCAAGGCACTAACTCAACATACCGTGTTAAAACGTCGCGAAATACTAAGATGTACTTGGCTCCTGATCCTGTACAAGATGGCAATTTTCCAATACTGTCAACATGAACGCGTGAGAAAGGTGTATACGGCAGCGGCCATCTATTAATCTCTGCGACAGGGGGTCTAGGACCCTTTGTTCTGGCGCACGACACACATTGACTACAGTATTCCTTGACCAACTTTTGAACACCAGGGAAATGGTATTTCTCCCCTACTCTCTTTTCAGTTCTTTGCTGACCACCGTGTCCACCAGCTAGTGAAGCGTGGCACTGGTCTATTACACTGTAAATCATACTATCTGGAACATGTACAAGATAAGGTTTTGCTTCCACGGCGTAGTGTAAGATGCCTTTTATTAGGATGTGTGGATGTGTATTGGGATTCTCTTCAGCCCATTTTACCAATTTTCCTACACGTGGACATTTCTGTTGCTCTTTAATGAAATTTTCCCGACTCAATGCGAAATCGATTCGCGGGAACTTGTCTGTTGTTTCTGCTTTCTCTACTTTCTCTGTTCTCTCTGTTTTCGCTGTTTCTTTGACCAGGAACACATTAGATGCCGGATGCCTACTCAAATAGTCGGGGGCAACGTTGTTCTTTCCTTTTTTATACACTATGGTGGGTGAGAAACTGTTTACTAAGAGATTCCATCGAGCTAAACGGCCGGTCTGCTGCTTATTTCTAAAAATGAAGCAGAGAGGTTGGTTGTCGGTGATGATAGTGACCTTATAGCCGAAGATGGTGTTCTTAAACTTTTGCAAGCAGAACACCACGGCTAAACATTCCTTTTCGATCGTATCATAGTTTAACTCACTGCCCCTGAGTGTCCGGGACACGAAAGATAAGGGCTTCTCTTTCCCTTCATCTGTCAGTTGGTACAACACTCCTCCTATTCCGTAATTACTGGCATCTGTATTCACGAAGAATTCCTTGCTATAATCAGGGAAAGTTAGTTGTGGCTGCACCACCAGTTTCTCTTTCAAGGTGTCGAAAGCTTGTTGTTGTTTTTCCGTCCAAAGAAAAGGAACATTTTTCTTTATCAGATCGTACAAAGGTTGTGCTACTGCGGCAAAGTCCTTTATGAGGAAGCGAAAATAAGAGAAGAAACCAAGTAAACTCTGTGTCTCCTTCACATTTGTAGGAGGGACGAAACTCTTCATTGTTTCTACCTTGGCCGGATCTGGGCTAATTCCATCTCTTCCTATTTTGAATCCCAGGTACAAAACAGCTGATTGTAGGAAGCTACACTTAGATAATTTTATTCTCAGCTTATTTTCTCTGAAAGCAGCAAGTACTTTCCTTAAATTTTCAAAGTGTTCCTCCACGTTCCTGCCCAGGATCAAAACGTCGTCTAGATAGACTTGTGCGACGGGTCCTAAGAGGTGGTTCAAGGCCATTGTCATCGTGCGGGCATAAATGCTAGGGGCATTCTTATGTCCGAACATCAAGCGAGTGGGACACCAGAGGCCCTTCCTCGTCCTAAATGCCATCAACTTTTGCGTCCCTTCCTCTATTTCTAAGGCGTTATACGCGTCCAATAAATCTACGGACGTAAATACCGTGTTACCCCCTAGGGACGTAAAAATTTCGTCGATTGAAGGCAGAGGGAACACGTCCTGAACGCTATGGGAGTTGAGGTACCTGTAATCCAAACACACCCCTTGGTTTCGGGCTATTCTTTTTAGCCACAACCAGTAACGGAGAAGAATGGGGGCTGTACCCAGCTTTAATGTACCCCTTTTTCAGTGCAGAATCGGTGAAATCATCGATGTCTTGCAAGTACCGGTGCGGTAATCTGTATTGTTTTCGAAAGATTACTTTAGGGGCATCGGGTAAGCAGCTCAATCTTAAATTTCTGAAGCGGACAGACTGGGACAGCATCATCATCTAGTGCCAATACATCGTGGTAGTCCATGAGGAGCTCTAGCAATTCCTCCATGTGCTTCGGATTTCCGAGAAGACAATTATCTGCATCTCTTTTGACATCTTCTCTTCTATGATCTCTTTGTACACCCTCCTTAACTCTGTCTTCGTGAGACCTTTTGAGCAGGTGGCTACATTAGAAGAAACTGTTCTCTGGTGTCCTCTTACGTCTGTGCCTCTCCGGATCTGTTTGCTAATTATCGGATACCCTTCTCCTATGGTCGCACCTTTGTGCAGGCTAATCAATTGGTCACTCAGATTGATATAACTGAGGATAACCGTGTTATCCCTCACTGGGCTAATTGTATTGGCCACATACAATGGTCCCATGGTGAAAGCTGGTGTCATTAAACACTTCCGCTCCAGCTCAAAATCATCTTGAGTTTCAGGTCGGAGTTTTAGGTATCCGCATGATTGACTAGGTAAAACAGTCTTCTCAATTACCTTCAAATCTATCTTAATTTCTTCATCCATCATCAAATGGCCATCTCCTTCATGGTCATCGCTCTCCAAAACTTCCAAATCTTCGGATTGGCCCAAATTTTCTTCCATAGCTGAGGGAGTGTGCTTGAGTCTGGGTCTGGCCCCTCGGGAATCAGCGCGGCGATGAGCGAGGGGTGGGTTCGCGAAGCCCACCTTGTCTCTTTTCATCTTGTCTGGCTCCACTTGAGCTTCTCCTTTCAAGGCAATTTCCCTATCTCTTTTCCCTTGTATAGGCACTGGCAGCTTCTTCGAAGTCCGAACTGAAGAGGTTGTCTTCCCTCTCTGGGACACAGGCAAATCGACCTTCCTATAGGAGCGAGGTTCATCCGCGGCGTTTACGTTTCTAACTGGCCTGGCGGCCTCCCTATGAGAAAGATGCTTATCCGCGTTGCGTACGTTATTAACTGGCAAGGCGGCCTCCCTACGAAAAAGATGCTGATCCGCGTTGCGTGCGCTTTTAGCTGGCAAGGCGGTCCCTTTAGGAAAAAGATGCTTATCCGCAGTACGTGCGGTTGGTTTAGCGAAAATTTGGTTCGAATCCTTTGTTCCCCCCCCTCTCGACCCTCGGGCCTGGGGCAACTGCTCCTCCTTTTTCTTGAGGTCCCTTATCACTTTAAGATTCCCTCCAGAAACTTCTCTAACCAAATAAATTCCGAGTGGATCGGCAAAGATCGGAATGTCTATCTCTCCATCCTCCTTGATAGACATCTGTGCAGAAAAGAAGTTCAAAGTTATGGGAATGTTAGACAAAACATTGCTACCCAAAAGAATATCCCAACTATTCTCTCCATCGTTATCACTCACTTGGAAAGTAGTGAGGTAATGTTTTTTATGTAGGCGAAGGTATAGTTGTATTTCTCCTTTTAAGACCGTTGGCTTACTGTTCACCCCCTGTACTACTAAATCGGTCTTACGGAGGGTTGCTTTAAAGTTTCCCTCCTTTTCCAATTGTTTGAGCCGCCGGGCGGTGACGATACTGACACTAGATCCTGTGTCAACCAAAACTTTGGTCTTCGTCTGCCTACTACTTAAAGATGGAGCAAGGTAGACATTGGTGTAAAAGTGTCGTCCCAGTCTAAAAGGTTGCTGCACGACTTCTTTTCCTTTCTGTTTATTTCGCCTAGCTTCCCATCTTTTCTCTCTATCTTTAAACTTTTTTCTCACACGTTTCTTCTCTTTGCCCGATTCTAAAAATTTTCATTCTCTATCCTATCCTGAGGATGAGAAAGTTCTCCTTCATACATCCTATCATCATACTCCACTACTTCATTCACCTCAAAATCTCTCGGCTGGCTCTCAGCCATATACACTCTCGCGTTGGTCTTTACCTTCCCATCTGGGGGCTTGTGCCCTTTCTTCTTCTTGGAGAAGGTCCTGGGCCCTCGCTGGCCTGGGTTGTAAGACTCGGGCTTTTCCGCTCTTATCCCTTTTTCCATATCAAACTTGCTGTTGTATGGAGTGAACATCAGCGGGGTATCTGGGGTAGGTCTCCAGGGCGGTGCTCCTCTACAATTTTGTTGCGATCCCCTTCTATGGTTTGCCTGACATTTTTGGCAATAGGGCAATCCCCAACGACATGCTTGGGACGAGTGTCCCACTGATTCACAAAAGAAGCACACATAGTGTTCTCTTAGCTCTTGGGCGGACACCCTTAAGGTGCCCTTATATCTCAGTGTACCATACCCCGTCTTCACTTCTTCTCTTTTCTTTTGAAAAGTATTATTCGGCTTTACCTCATCTCCCCTCCTTTGAGGAGTGTAATCGGGTCTCGCCTCCTCCCTTCTCTTCTCCTCATACCTTGGCTTCATTGGTTCCCTGTATGAATTATTAACTCCAACCCTCTGTTTCCCCCCCGATTCTTCTTTGGCCCAGAACACCCTAGTGGTGCGGCCCTCATTTGGCCTTCTATTCTCATCTTTTAACAAAGCTCCATTTGAAATTTGAGACAGCTTTTCGATCAATTCATTTAAATTCATCTCTGTATCGAATACCCTAAGTATCTTCTCTCGTAATCTGTCTCCATCTCTTCTCTCATTTACGTTTTGAATAATTTTCCCGGTAACCAATAGGTTTATTTGCCTGGAGTTGAAGATTGCTTTGTCATCCAGATCGTGCAGGCGGCTCTGGTACTTCGTTAACCGGTCTTTCAATTCTAGCACGAAATCCGTAAAAATTGAATCTCTCTCTCTTCTATATTCTATAAAGTCCAGCATGAAGTCGAAAACTGTTTTCTTCTCTTCAGGTTGTAAGAAAATTTTTAACTGGGAAAGAAAGTCTTCTAATTTGGTAAATTTTGAGAAAGAGTTATCTCTGAGCATATATTTTCTCGCTTCGCTATTTTGATCGGATGAGATTGCTGA
The DNA here is from genome assembly GCA_015478945.1 of Trachelipus rathkii. NCBI lineage: Eukaryota > Metazoa > Arthropoda > Malacostraca > Isopoda > Trachelipodidae > Trachelipus > Trachelipus rathkii. The sequence goes on from JABUQX010015118.1 coordinate 34,161, forward strand.
CTTTGCAAAAGTGATCTTTTGACTTTCGTTTAATGGGCCTAAAGCATCTAGCTGTGTATTCAAAGAAGAAATGAAATCTGGGTATAAGATGCCTTTCCATATTCTTGTCTTAAGATGTCTGCCAAATAACTTTAAATTTTCCGGAATCGTGGGAAATGCAGTGTTAAACAAATTAGTTGGATAATATGGCGCTCCAAATGGTTGTGGAGGCATATAGGGATATCCTTGCCATGCTCCGGGGTAAGGATGGACCTGGTTAGGCATGGTGTAATTGCCAGGTGGCATGCCTGTATAATAGGGAGGTGGGGGCATCGTCCCCGTTGGTAAAAACCCATAATTTGAAGTGTTCTGTCCTGCTGGGGCACTTTCGTTGGTGTTATGTCCCATAACTCCTCCTGTGAGGACGTTGGTTTGTTGTTGAGCGTTGTTAGGCCCAGCAGAGGTTTGGGCCGATCCTATGGCTTGGTTCTGGATCGGTAGGGGCCCGTCGGGTCCCCACGGGGAGGTGTTTCGTAATTCGGCACCCTCCCACTTGCTTTCATTGAGGTTATGTGGTTCGAGCCCACCCCAATTCCTACGCACTTTCTTTTTGGTAGTAGTGTCAACAGTAGCAGGCTTGAGCTGTAGATTTAAAGTGTTGTCTAAAGCAACCGTTTTTTGCATGTATGGTGGAGTTTCAACCCGTGGGGGAGGTGCTCCCTCCCTTACTACTTGGGATGCCGGGCTAAGAAGAGTGAGGTAGGGGTTCGGAGTGGCCCTTGGGTTCAAAGGAGTTTGGAGAGGGGTAATCCCTGGGGGAGCGCGCCCCCTTTCTTGGGTTATGGGCGTTTCATCTCCGCCCCCCCCTCCGTTTACTTGTTCCGGATTATGGCCTTCGTCTTTACTACCCTCATTCAATTCGAGATTCTCATTATCTCTCTCTTCGTCGGCAGCACCGTTGTCTCCTATCTCCGAAATTTGTTTCTCCGCCATTTTGTTTTTTCGGAATCACAAATAATACACAAAACGTCAGTATGACACTTAATTATCTCTCCCGTATACGTGCTAAAGCAGTGTCAACCAGTGTTGAAATTATAACTGTTGTCTGCGGACCCTCTCGATACTACTATATATATATATATATTTATATCGATTTTTATTAAATTGCGAAAAATAGTTGTAGGTGATTCCCAATAGTTAACCTATATGTCAAAAAAGGTGGAAAACTCAACAGAAAAATTGTTGTCCGCAGATCTCATATGCTACTACTTCTACTGCTCAAACTATCTTTTTACTACTATGCGATGTTTAGGTCACCTTATTAAGGTGTGCTAACCAGAAAATCTTCACAAAATTTTTTGTTTTTTCCCCAACTTATATGGCCCCCTATATATATATATATATATATATATATAAAGTATATATACACATATAGAATAAGTTTAAAATTATCTTAATTCTAATCAGCTTTTGGGGATATAGCTTTCTCAGGCTTTCCTGTCCAGCAGAGTGGGGATAATAATCTGGGGGTACCCTCTATAGGGTAGGTACGAGTATATATATATATATATATATATATATATATATATATATATATATATATATATATATATATATATATAAAGTATTTATCACTTAAGACTAAGTCCCCCCCCTTAGATGGTTCCCCAATAAAAAAATGTCATTAATTTTATATCGGTAAATGCACACATGCAAATGGATATATATATATATATATATATATATATAATATATATATATATATATATATATATATTATATATATATAATTGAGTTGAAACAGCTTCAAGAGAGAGAAAGAAAAAATGCAGTTTCGAAAATGAGCTCTAGAGTGGAGTTTTCGGCGAAATGTTTACATTAACGGCATACCAATGCCCCGGTTAGTCTGTCGGTGCAGTTCGATTTCTCTCGGCTCACTCCGACTCCAATTTTACGTAAACACTCTCGCCCAGAAAATTCCCGACAAAAACCGACAATTTTGTGAGTCGATTGGCTTTGCAATTTCCTACAGATCCTTTCTCTTTTCAACTTCTGTTCTTCTCAATGTTGTTTCCAATTCAAAAGGAGAGAAAAAGAATAAAGGAAGAAGTGAGGCATATAGGATAATTATTATTATCTTTCCCCGTTCCCCCAATTTCAATTTTCTTAATGCTAAATATCCTTATTTTACAAGCATTATGGCATTATTTTACAAAATCTTTGAAATTTAAAATAATGGACATAGGGTAATTATCATTAATTATTACTTATTATTTTAATTGGTGTGGAAATATTTTTCCAAACCAATCTTAATTATTTATATAGCGTAGTTGAATAACGATGCAGGGCCCTGATCATCTCTTTCAACCTTCACCATGTAAATAATAATAATAATAATAATAATAATAATGATAATAATAATAATCATTAAATCAAAAATTTTCTTTTTCTTAAAAGAAAGTTTTTAATTTAATGTAAAACAACCATAAAAATGATAATGCGAATGATTCGTTCATTCACGTTATCACAAATATGCAATTAGTGGGCAAAATAATAATAATAATAATAAAAAATAATAATAATAATAAAAATCGAAATTTTTATTATTGGCTTAAATTAACGGTGGATCCACCTAAATCATTATTGCAATGGTCCCTAATCATTTAACTAATTAGTTTAATAATTATAGGCCTTTATATATATATATATATATATATATATATATATATATATATATATATATATATATATATATATATGATTTTTTGAGAAGATACAATCAAATGTTGATTTAATTGTATCTAACTCTCTTACGGGTACATCTGCCCACTTTATGGGACCTAAAGAGGTGTCTGGATGAGTAAGTAGCCATGGGCCAGGGTTCGGATACGCTGTCTGAATTTGTCATCTCAAAAGAAAAGATTCGCAATCCTCGCAAGGAATAGCCAGTTTATAGTAATGTATTCTTGATTCCTTATTACTATCTATGGCTAGAAGGGCAGTTAAGCAAGTCTTCTAGTGATACTTTATTTTCGCCCAATGTGGGACTTTTTACAGACAAAATTCAAATCACAAAACAAGATCCATATAAAGAACACCTAGGAATAATAAACTTTTGATAATAAAAATACATAAAAAGAAATCTAATTGCTGGAATTAAATGAAAGTATTAATAATTACTAATGAAATACATATTTGCTTGAGAAGCATGTGGTGGCATGATTAGCATTCATAGACATAAAAACAATACATCAAAAACATATTTTACCTGATGGCTTATTCCATCTAAATATTTTACCAGATGGCTTATTCCATCTAAATATTTTACCTGATGGCTTATTCCATCTAAATATTTTACCTG
>JABUQX010015118.1:45000-70848 GCA_015478945.1 Trachelipus rathkii
AGTTACTCTAAACATTCACAATCATAGTTACTTCTTAGATTCAGATTAAGTTCTGATTTTATTGATTGTTAAAATCAATGTTTAATTAATATTAGTTTTATTAACAGTTAAAAATTTTAAAAGTTATATTTTTTTTATTTTATATATAATTATATATATAATATATATATATATATATATATATATATATATATATATATATATATATATATATATATATATACCGTATATATATATATATATATAGAACCTGTTATGTTTTACGACTTCCGTCAGTTTTGGATTTTTTTGTTTTTTTTTTCTATATTGCTACAGTATAGTGATACTAACAATGAAATTTAAGTTAGTGACGGACATGGATTCTAAATATATAGGACTTGTTTTGTTTTAATGACTCCGTCAGTTTTTTTTTTTTTTTTTTTTTAATAAATATATTGCCAGTATATGATACTAACAATGAATTAAAGTGGTAAAGGACATGATTCAAAAGTTCGAAATATTTTAAATAATTTATTTAGTAATCACATTTGTATTAAATATTTTTCAAAAATAAAATATTTTCGGATAATTACTTATATATATATATATATATATATAATATATAATATATATATATATATATTATATATATATATATATATATATATATATATATATTATATAATATATAATATATATATATATATAAATGTTATGTACAGTCGTTTTATGATTAAAGTAACGAATACCGACCTAGAAGTAGCCGAATAGATATCAGGAAGTCGGGTCTCTCGGCTCCTAGGTGGACGACGGAGGGACTTCGTCCGCCCCTTCTGTCCCCCACAGCTCGAAGCTCCTAAAAAAAATATATTTCCTAAAAACTTTATTTGAGAATTTTTTTTTTTTTTACTTTTTTTTTTTTTTAAAATAAACTAAAAAAAAAAAAAAATTAATTTTATTTTATTCTCCGTTGTTGCGGTTATCCGAAAATAAATTTCATTTTTAAAAAAAATTTAAATAAATAATTTTTAAAAAATATTTAAAATATTTCGAACTTTTGAATCATGTTCGTTACCACTTAAAAATTCCATTTTTTTATCTATATAAAAAAATATATTTAAAAAAAAAAAAAATTTGACGGAGTCATAAAATATAACAGGTCCTATATATTTTTGAGATGTCCGTAACCACTTAAATTCTTTGTTAGTATCATATACTAGCAATAAAAAGAAAAAAAATCAAACTGACGAGTCGTAAAAATAAAGGGGATATATATATATATATATATATTAATTATATTATTATTATATATATATATATATATATATATAATATATATATATAGTATATATATATATATTATATATATATAATTATATAATATATATATTATATGTATATATATTATATGTTTACGACTCCGTCAGTTTTATTTTTTTATTTAATTTTTTTTTTAAAAGGTAGTTAACCGATATATATCGAATGAACGATGTAATCGATTTTTTCGATTATTTTAAGGCCAATAGATCGGGTTGTTTTTGGTCAGAGTTACCGAAACATTTTTTTAACTAAGGAATACGCCAAATTAAATCGCAAAATATGGAAAGAGCCAGGGTCTCTCCTCGGCCTCAGCGGGGGAACGACTGGGGGAATAATATATATATATATATATATATATATATATATATATAATATATATATATATATTATATATATATATATATATATATATATAATATATATATATATATATATATATATTATATATATATATTATATAATATATATATCTGTAATTGTCAAAGTTGAGGAACTCCCAATATATTCTCTACTAATCAATAGCTGATGTGAATCGCTATTTAAATAATAGGAAAGTTTGAAGTTTAATCATAATAATGTGGGGTGAAGAGAATGATGATCAAAAATTTTAAATCCATCCATTTTAGAAGAATTATGTGACGAACAAAGTCACTTATACATAATACTAAAAACTTCTTATTCATTTTTATAATGCAAATATATATTATCAAAACAATATTTCGTCCTGAGTATGGGAAGAGCGTGCCCGGAGCACTGAGCTGTGCCAACATAACTACTAAATTCTAATATATATATATGTATAGAATAATATATACAAATAAGTATAATTATTTATATACATTATTATTTAAAAGTTAACCTATTTTTTAATACTAAAATATAAAGATTATATTTATATAATGTGATTAGATAATGTAGATGAAGAGAATGGAATGCATACCTTCACATTATAATATATAATAATATATTATAATATATATATAATAATTATATATTATTAATATACTGGCCAAACTAAAGAAAGTTACCCCGCATGATATCTCGAAAAAAACTAGATAGGTACACAGAAAAAAAAAAAAACTGATAACAGTATACTCACTCACTGTATGAAAAATTTGGTATGGAAAAATTGAAAAAAAATTTTTTCACTTTTTTCATTATTTTTTTTTATATGCTCCAAAACTACGAACCAGGTATGCACACGTAAAAATATCTAGATCGCATCATAAACAAATATTATTGGACAATCTCAAATGTCGATATTAATTTTTCTTTCAGTAGGTGTGGAGTACTACTGATAGACGAAAGCCGGCGCGCACGAGCAATCTCTGAGCACATCTATCGCGTCAGAGGACGCGGTGAGAGTGCGACATGTGGATATATTCCAATTACCACCCCCAGATTCTACTATGAGGAGGTGAGGCTGAGGAGGAAAACCCCCCACAGCCGAGTACACCACCACACTCACTAATACAATTATGCCAGCGATGCTGCGGAGATGCGGGATTCCGCCCCACGACCCCCATCACCACGGAAGGGGATGGAGCAATACTATGTCTTCGTCCATCCTTCTACATTTCTCCGTGTGTGCCCCTCCTACAGGCATATGCTCCGAGACGTACTCCGCCCTGCGTGTGCTAACCCACATATGAGCGAACATATTCTTGAGAGCGAGCGAGTTTTCCACAACACTATGCGGGTCAAAATTCCTCTTTTATATACGTTCAAAAACACTAAGTATTAAATTAACATCATTTCATAATTAACGAAACTATTATCAATCATAATCATACGCACACTGAAAACATGAGAATATAGGTTATTTACGTTTATATGTCCCCTTGTACCTTTCACTCGCGCTACTGAATAATTTTGAGCGAAGAACATCCACCCTAAAAATAAAAAAATAAAATCAACTTTTATAATAATAATGTGACAAATATTTTTTACTTTTTACATCATTATTCCTCCATACAATCAGTATTTAAAATAACCGACCAATGATATATCCCATTACATTCATTGTTATTAGTTTTCCTTGTATACAATTTGTGATAACTTAATATGATACAAAAGGCGTGAAAACTCTTTAGTTTGCGTCCCATATTACCATCAAATAACATCATACCTATAAAAATAACAATTTTCCTGATATCCCCATAAATACGAAATAAGAAAATTACATCAATATACCACCAATAATAAGCTGTATATATATATATACTTAACAATAATATATATATTATATATCTTATATCTTACACTCAGTTATTATTAATTTATCATTATAATTATCAATAATAATAAATATTAGGTAAATAAGAAACCAAATAAAAACATTTTTTAAAATGCAATAAAAGTTAAAAATATTCTAAATTCATATAAAACAAAGAAAAAAAAATAGACAACAGACACAAGTTCTCTCCTACACATGCATTTAAATTTTTTTTCAAAGCAATAAATATATACCAAAAAATCAAATAAGTAGCGTAATACACAAGGTATACTCAACTCTTAAATTCAATATCTAATAACAATTATAATAAAGATATGATCAGAATTATCAATTAACATAGAACACCATCGCAAAATCATGGTAATCCTTTTATCAGTACTAATATTATAAATTGTTATAATATCTTTACAATTATAGTCTTATTTTGTCCTCCGTGAAATAGTATTATTAAAGATTAATATATTTAATATGATACAAAAATGATAAAAATGTTTTAAAATACATATCAAAATCATTTCAACAACACCGCATAGAAACACGTAATAAGCAAGACACGGACAAAAATGCTTTCAACTACCAGTTGAATTTACAATTCAAATTGATCTTTGGCTTTTTCTGAAATCCTGTATCCCCTCTAGCTCATAAAGTAGGTTCTTAACGCTGTGTGTACAGAAGATCGGAAAAAAATTAGCATGTTCCCTTTTCTAAGAGGAATTATTACTCTCTCGTATAAAATAAATGATGTCTTTAAACATTAGCCTCATAATATAATCTAATTTTAATGAGTCATGTTATGTAAAAATATAAAGATAACAAGTGCACAGATAATAGTCATACACTAACTAAAAAGAATTCTCAAAGAGCTTGCTCACTCTTCTATTAAGGTCCTAAAATACAATTGTGATAAATTCACTAAGACAAAGTAGTATCTATTAGAAACTTAGTGTAGTTATTATATTATATTATAATAGAATAATGATTTAATTATACACTCGCATATTATTTTATTTATACTTTATTAATAGTAATAATATCCACACTAACTTAACTTATCCATTATTACATTTATATTTATTAATATAATGTATTATGTTAATATATATAACGCAAATATATATACTAAACTTATAAATAAAGTTATATTAAAATAAATAAAATTTATACATATATATTCAAAGAATAACAATTACAGACACCATATTCCGATATTAATCACAAAAGTAAGTATATATTATATATTCTAATAAACAAATAATGTTATAATATAACTAGATTTATTATATTCGTAATCAATATATTTTAGCAATATTAGTGAAACAATTATGACACAAACACATTTGTAATATGTAATTCTAATTTATTTCTTTTGTGTATTAACAAATTTTATCTCCAAAATTAAATCTAACTGATAACAAGGATGCCAAGTAATCTAAGCTCCGTCACTTCTCACATCTCAATTAGTAATATAAGTTTATAGGTAATTCTATTCTCTATTAGTTTTTAAAGACTTTCAGTAGGTTTTTTTAACTTGACATTTCTGAGATTTTGTAGGCTAACGCGCGGTGTTTTTTTTCTTTTCTCTTTTTTGTCCTCTTCTTTAGCTATAAAATAAGAAGAAAAAAAAAAAACCAATTCTAAAAACCCTTTCGTCCGCCCTGTGCAAAGAATTTTACACCTAAGATCAGAGTAGGAGCGAGAATTTCTAAATGCATTCAATTATTATTATGCTATTCATTATTGTGGTTGTTTTCTTTGTGACATTTCACCTGGCCATGCAAAACCGTCAGAACTTCTTGTCCTTTCTCCAGGTGTTCTGTGAGCTGAGTGATAGGCCTGCAGCCTATACTCATTCTTCCATTTTTCCTCCTTTTCTTAATTATCCAAATATTTAAAACCATATAATAATAAGATATATGCTATAGTGAGTGAGCCTGAACCAATACTCTCACCCCACGGGCCTACACAATCACCCACCCTCTAAATATACTCATAAATAACAAGAACGTTCGCGCCAACAATATATAACCAACCTGGAACAATGGCTATCAAACAAATCTTGTAATGTGCTTGACTGCCAATCAGCAAAATCAAAAAATTCCCTAGATAGAATGTAGAATCAAATAACCTATCTAAATCAAGTTTTTTCATTTTACAAACAATTGAGAACCTCCCTCACTATAAAGACAACCCATAATATCATTTAAGTCTTATTACTTTCGACAGATAACCACATTTTACAAATCCGGGATGAAATCGTGAAAAAAATTATTACCTCTAAAACAACACATTAAATTATAAAGCAATGAAATAAACATTAACTAACGTAACAATAGTTAGCCACAACAAAGATACCCTCTACATTACTATACATTGGTACCAATACTCTCAAGCTCTTCTTAATAACTAATTAAATTCACCAGCCTGGGCGCTAAGTAATGTGATACATTGAACATTTAATCATGTATAATCAAAACTATGTTCTGATTTATAGTACATAAAAAAAGATAAATATATAATAAATTAAAAATAAATATCATGATAACTCTTCGCATTTACACACAAATCTGAACTTGAAATTATATATTCTAGCTTAACCGAAATATCTTGTTTGTTTAATCTCCTATAAGATAGGCGGCTTCGATGCAATTGGTTGTAGCGAGTGTGACGCGCGCGCACTCTATAACCCCCACAATCCCCTCTGCCTCCACACCAACTTCCACTCATATTTGGACAAAGGAAGGAGAGTTTACATTGACATAATAGAATACCACTCATACAATGTTAATTACTATAAAATTCTATTCACGAACTCCATTTACAATACCGTTATTAATAGTATATATATAAATATAATAAAATAAATCGAGCTACTACCAACGTTAATATAACGCATGCCATTTAAACATTATACTAAAAAATAACTAACAACTAACACCCATCCTTCAACCACACTATTCATCCTTTTTCTATACCCATTTATAAATATAATACAGCATACAACTTAACTCATATATAATTAACTGCAAAACATACCTCTGTTTTAAGCTATTAATTTTCGTTGTTTAAGGGGAATAAGGCTAAAAATGGTGGACAAATAAATTACCATAATTACTATTATATAGCCGCATAAGCACAAATTTTAGACGTATTCAAATACTAGAGTAATTAATGCTAAGAGTCACCACTTATACGTTCTGGGCAACCATCCTCCTATATCCCTTCAGGAATATACGGCTTAAATATGTTATAGTTGCGATGAAATTGCATTTTAAACCTGTTTTTTTTTCTCCTTGCGTTTTCAAATATTTATTGCTTCTTTTCAATTATGAGTCCCGCGCTCGTAGCTATAGATGGTTGGACACACAAAATAGTGGATGGCAAAGAATCTTAGTCACTCTAGAGAGATGTTGGCCCGTGGAAGCTCGATAATATCGTTTTAAATATCGAATTTATTCCTTTGCACCAGGATACGAGCACAATTTATATGCGTCTCTAGATTAACAATCGTCCCTTTAGAATATGCTATGAGTTGGACAAGCTCCGGGTATCCGGTAAAAAAAAGCATCTTCACATCATTCTCTCATAACTATTCACCTAACTCTAGACCCTTATTTGTATACTATTACCTACTTATTATGAGTCTATGTAGACTACAGATATTTTTTGCTGATAAGTAAATTAATTTCTTTATCACTAACTCTGTTAAAATATAGGTTAAAACTCTTTCTTGTATAAATCATTAATATCATTTCAAATATATACATTTATTCACGTTACTAATAAAGAGTTGGGAGTTATGTGCCTTAATATGATACTGATAGTTCCATATTACAACATCCTCCTGTACTAGATCTTCTTGAATTGTAAAATCTCGTATATCATCCTATCACACCTTCACAGTAGTGGTATTCTGATGAGAGATACATTTAGGAAAATACGTATGCATATATTCACCAATTATCGTTAGAGAGCCACAAATCACAAATATAAATATATCCTGATGTGTTCTTAGCTAACTTAGTTATCTACATTCTAAACTAAGAACATGATTTTCACTCGAGTGGACTTTTTATTTTTAGGAGAATATATCAGTAATATATCAAATTAGATCATGCATCGAGATAATATTTATTGTCATTCGTATATAAGTGGAAATTGGAAATAAACACATTATTCCTTCTATATATTATTTCCTAAGCATAGACACCGATGTTCGAAAACCAAAATCTAGCAGAGTACCTCCACCTCCTGAAGTTTACGACGGGAGTGTACTTTCTTTTCACAATCGTATCGAGCAACACAACAAGCTGATAGCAATAGCTTATGTTATTGGTATCCTCTCATACTGAGCGCAAAGCTTTTATGTGGTTCGAGGTGAAGGAGTGACCTCAGAGTAACATCGATTCACTAAGTATATCTCAAATCGTAGACTCTAAGTAGAGGAGTCAGAATGCTAATTTAAATGAAACCTCACACACAATCTGATTTTCCCGGATCGTCCTTAACCAAGAATAATCTATAAAGGTAAAAACAATCATTAGCTTGAAGTCACTTTAATTTGAATATCCTCACTAGACTATATAACTTCTAATTTCTCTGCGTATATTAAATTATCAAATTATACCACCTTTATGCCAGCTACCTAATATAGGTGAGAGTTAAATATCTGACATTAACCAAATCAAAAACCTTAATAATAATAATCTACGCACTTCATAAAATTAAATCAAAAGAGCGTATATGCAGTACACACTACACCTATTCACGTCACACTGCTTGTCCAGTTATCTTGACAAGCTTATTAAAATCGTCCTTTCCTCATAGCGGTTCGGCGAATAGCGGTTTGTCTTGGGCACTTCTTCACCTATCCTGTCTGTGGAGAGCCGTGAGATATTCTGTGTGGTATTTGGACCCGGTATGACAGTCTCGTCATCTGCGATAGAGCGCACTCTTAACTAAATCACATACCTTGCTCCACGCAGGATATTGATCCCACTAGACAATTTTTATTGCGAACTCACACGATATATGAAGAATTGTAAGTAATATTAAGGCATTAAAACTAAGCAATCTCTCGAAACACAAACACACGATCCATACAGTAGGATGCTAGATAATCGTAACAATCATTGAATGGATCAAGTACACAGGCATCTCCAATACTCTATATCACTTCAGAAGTAGCTTGTCCATGAAAAGATACTCTTTATTCAAATACTCCACCTCATAAAATAATTACTTTGCGAACAAGTGAGGTATCAGGAATTCGAGTGACACGTTGGGCGCGGGCTTCTCGAAATTGAGAGGCCAATCATGAGACTCACAAGAGACAGCTGGTCCGTGATACTGCGAGAACTAGCGAGAGAATTCGCCACGGGTCACTTATTCTATCTCACGAAAAAATAGAAACACGATTAGACTAAGATTATATCTCTACATTCTCGCGAGTTAGCCGTCCACGAACTCCTATCCAGTAATCTTCGGTGCACATAGTCGTGGAGAAGCGATCATTCACTTTTTTCGCTATCGAAAGTCCCTAACCTGAGAGACTGAGAGAGCGCGCCTTTCAATCAAAACGAAAGTGTGCTAACCTCTACTGATAGTATTAGGCGTGTACTGCGTATCAAAAACACAAGGAAATAACTTTTCAATACGAGAGCCACCGATTCTCGTCCTTACAGAATATATACACGTATCTGTCATATAAAATACTGACAATACTGATCACTTCATGCGATGCAACAGTCAGCTCCTTCCTCCGTATAGAGTGTCGTCCGATTTCATTTCTTTCTGGATTCAGGTTCTGTTGGTCTATATGATATGGACTTCCATAGCTGCACAGATCACTGATGAATCGCGCTGTGACGAATGCGAGTACTCTTGCACGCACGGCGCTGCCCTAGTGGTGATATGAAGACGTCAGATCGCACTTGATACATTAAATATAGAAACCAGCGTTCTATAGGGATAAGTAGATAGTTTGATGGGATAATTTTTAAGTTGACTTGAACCTCTCAGGAGTAAATTCTGACATAACACACTCGCATACTCTCTCCGTCATTTCCCTCGCGTCCCATTCAAGCGTGCGCCTAGGTAAGCCAGTTGTTGAGCGAGCGCACCTGCTGTCGCGAGATTCGAGTTCTTCGTATAATCAGGGACCTGACATGTGAGAGTGACCCTACTCAGCCTGCACTTAATACTCTACGTATTGAGAGCGTCTCACAGGACATTGAGTTTGCAGATGAGACTCTCGTGACTGAGCATTCCGACGTCATCAGCAGGCAGTGATCTCATTTAGAGAGGAGTGTGCTTTCCACACGGCGTGTGCGCTGACCATCTCTCTTAATACTTTCCTGCGTTCATGAAGATAGCTGATTGATTCTACACTATCTATGGTATCTTTACAGAGGCTTTTGATGAAAGCAGCTTACTTTCACACATAAAGTGTTCTGTCTGACACGTGCTACGCGTTCATCACTATGAGTCAACTCACACTCTGTTCTTCGAATGGCGCACTTTTACAAGAAAAACACACTAGGGAAAGGCAGCCGAGTCGAGAGTCTAGGCGAGCGATCTCATATTCTAACTAGTAGCACCATTATGATGAGCGTGCCCAGCTGTAGAATAGTATGAGCATGCGTTTAGTAGAGAGATTGCTTTCTGAGAGAACCGACTAGTCATCTAAGTCTACTACATTACCTTACTTATCAAGTAGCTAGCCGACACATATATCGTTCTTGTACAGACACAACTTCGAACTATTACGTATATCAGTCCTTTCCGCACTCAGAGCCCCGGATCACCGATGGACTATAAAGAAGGAATGCGCTGAGCTTATTGTCGAGGCGCCTCAGAGACCTTCACCTGACCCTGCCTTACATATACACACAAATGTTCTTCCATAACTATGGCTATTTCTATCGCCTTCGAATGTTCTGGCATTATCACTATAGACAATATCAGGAACACCATGCAATCATTAATGAAACGCGGAAATAAGATTAGATAGCTATATTATGAATTTGATGACACTATCTGGTACACCCTTAAGTGCCCAGATGATAACTTGACTGCTTCTAAGATAAATTGGAGACAATGGCGTCACTTCATGATAAAGAAAACATACTTTGAGATTAATTGGAACCTTTGAGCTAACCCCCAGTGCCTTGGTGGAGAAGTCCGACCGTCCTAAGAGGATGTGTAAATAGGACCGGAAAAGATCTACACTGAGCTTTAGAAAAATATATGATAAAATATAGGATAAAAAAAACTGAGAAAAGAAACAAAAGTAATTAAAAAATTTTTAATTTAGGGCGGAAAAAACACACAAACAATTCAGAGAAATAATATTATAAATAAGACTTCCTCGAACTATAGTAAATAAACAATATAACCAAAATATAGGGGGAGGGGAAGAGAATTAAGAAGAAATGTGAAGAACTTGAGACCATATAAAAAAAAATAAATGCGCGAGGTGGGCGAAAAGTGAGGGGGCGATGGGCGTGCTCACTATTAGACAGTGGTAAAAATGGTGATTTTACACACAGCACAGGGGTAAATTTACACCATTCCCATCAAATTCATAGAAATTAGATCGTGGATAAAACGACCCTTGGTTTCTTAAAGACCATCTATATCAATCAAACGGAGAGTATACAGCATTTCAATCTTTTACAAGGGCAGGATCAGGGAGGTTTAATCCTCACTCACAGTAAAGATGCGACTCTTATTTAAGCTCAGTTATTAAAAAAGAAGATTAATCCTTAGCGCAAAAGAGCTCCTGTTGTAATAGTAGCAATATATTATTTTATGGCAATATCAGAGAGAGAGCGCCTTTAGTTCATCAAGTCCGATAATTATTGCTAATATCTCTTCTCCTTAAGCGCACGCAGAGAACACCTAACAGAGCAGAGCGAGAAAAAGCCGAAAGAAGCCACGATAACACACACAAACTTGAACTGAGGCTGAACATATTGATAGGAATTACGCGGGAAGGGATAATGTAGGACTGTCCGATAGTAAGACTGATGAAAAATTACGGGGGTCACTTGCGGATCTAGATTCCTGAACTTTCCCCAATCCTCTCCACCAAACTAACGACGCATAGTAGTAAGACTAAGAAGCAATGCACAATTTTGGTCCCCAGAAGGACAAAACTGAAGTTAGGTCTTTGTGATTCAGAGAGGGTTAGTGTTTCCAATCTTGTAAAGTAAGTCTTGATGGGATGATATCTTTCAGTTTTCAGAACGCAAATAACAAAAATTTTGGATGGTGTGAAAATTCATTTTCTTAATGAACAAAAAGCCATGAGTGATAAAGTGACGCTTCACCCTGAATGCGGTTCCTGCACAGAGAGACTTGGCACTTGTTTTCTTTTGAGTGCACGTTTGTTTTCAGAGTCCATTAGCAATGTCTATTTGCGATAGAGGCGGGCAGAAAAATATTGCACTCGTCGAAACCATCTGAGATCTATCAGTGAACGAGAGGAATCTCAGTGTTGCGAAGGAAAACTGCAAGGGCAAATCATGTTTAATGCAAGACATTTATATCAACAACGGAGGCGAGCATCAAGTTCCTAAACAAGGCAATGTTCTGCCGTGTATCAGAGGACAACTTATACATTGTTTGTCAACTCATAAAATCTGAGTGATCTGTTAGCTTTGAAAAGAAATATATACCACAAAACCCATAGCTGTGTGGCTAGCGTCAAAAAAATATTCAAAGACAAGTTTCATCTGATGACAACAAAACAATGATCCTTGGAACGTTATTTCATTAAGGCCAGACAAATCCTTTCGAAGCTTTTCCCAGGAATTATGTTTAATTTCTGAAGCATCTTTTTCCCCTTATCATTTTCTTTTTTCCCATTCACTCAACTTTAGAAGGCACTCACGAATAGAAACAGGAATTATGTATATAATGTGCAAAGAAGAGGTCAACGAAGTTTTGACACCGGAGGGGTCAGCAAGTAGTTGCGCTTTTGGAAGTAATGGCACTCGCAAGTGACCACTTCACTCAACTTTGCGAGAAGTCCTGTTGAGGATCACCTCCCAGATACACTCTAATACTCTTTTACCTCGGGCGCAACTCGCGAATGAGCGACCGGAAAAGACAGTTATCCCTATCCATAACTTTCAAAATAAAGCCCTGAGCTTCGGGGTTATTAGTGTTCCACGAAGAAAGATCAAAGCCACCGCCGCCTCTCATTCGAAGAAGGGCCTGGAAAGAAAATTGCTTTTCTATGAAGAACGTCCTCAAAAGAATGCGTAAAGCAGAAACTGCGTAACGAGAGGGAAGGTAATATTTCTTCAGGGCCATCAGAGAAATGAACAAAGAGTCCCCCACGAACTTACTACTGATCAGCCAATGAGATCACTGCGATGACGGATGACTCGGCATTCAACTAACTGAAAGGACTCTTATCTGCCAATGTCCCAATATGCATGGTGTATGCGATAAGAGACCTACAAATTACCCTATTCTAGCTTGCGCGCCCACTAGAAACACAAAATCTATTTTTTGTCCCCTCCAGTGCTTTAGAACGTATCTGCAGGCCGAAAATGCTTTGGAAATATCTGCCAATAACAACATATTTGTTGGTCCTAAAAATAAGTATAATATGCGAGAGACGGCAAGAGAGAGAAGCATATCAAGAGAGAAAATCGAGGCGCTCCAATGATATGAGGGCCCCTTGATTTTTAAAAGACGGAGACCCACACCCACTCTCTTAAACTACAGTTGAAGACTGGGCGCAGTTTTAATGTTGTAACTTGCTCAGCAGTTTTTATTACAGGGCGGTGGGGTATGAACTTTGAAGTTATTATAGTTTTAAGGTGATACTTGAATGGGCTCAATTATCCCCCTCTCTGGTACTGTTTGGAAAACAATACCCATAAAAGTGCAGATGAGAGAACCTGGTCTGTCCAGAGCGATGGGATGTGTTATACGAAGTCCAGCGAGGAACAATGATAAGTCTAAAAGCGCACAAGTGATATTAGAAGCAGTACTTCATTGAGAAATTTTTCCTACCCAGGGACACTCACAGTGATAATTGTTTCCATCTGCAAGTATATTCTCGAGTTGATCTGATAGAATTTTTGAGAGTGACTAGCGATACGAGTCGACACAGTAGCCGCGTAGATCTGCTAGTGTTCATTTATACCCGAGAGGATATATTATTCGAGGCTTGTAATGTTTTCTAGAGACACAAAATCAGCAATCTGCATGATTATGTTATGCAGAAGAGGGTCAAAATAAGGATGCAGAAGGATCGATGATGGTGTTCACGTAGAACATGGGGCTTTCGGGACTGGTATTTGTGTTCTGTCAGTTCTTTACACGAAATTGTAGCGAAGTACAGTGTTCTACACTAATCGCTCCGCTGCGTGAGTCTGTCAACGGATCTCCTTTGTGGAGAGTGTTTCTCCCTCCACAAATCAAGATTGCGCCTCTTCCCCTCCCAAACACATGCACCAAACTTTCTGAGATGGGGTCAAAAACGATTTGGGCCCTGGCCCGCCCCCCATGGGCCCCAGTTGGAAGAAAATTAAGCAAAAACCAAAGATGGAACCAGGTTTCAAATGGCTTTCCTAAACCATTCACAGCGACATATATGATGTTTGAAGGAATGCTGGTATCATGTGAAAGCGAAGATGACAGTCATATTTCCAATCACGAAAGTATATCGCTATTCCTAGACAGTAAGAAACGTCTACTCTTTTCAAGAGGCGCTGGTCAGTAACACGTACATAAAATATCGGTCGTGCAACAAGTGATGATGAGACAACATATACCTAGAAACAGATTGATAGAGATTGATGAGCACCCCATGGAAGTCCCTCACTGTGAAGCCTAACATCAAGAAACTAACGGAATCTATTAAACAGATTTTTTATGAATTTGAACAAACAGACTAATTTCATCTAGGTCAACTGTACGAAATGACCTAACCTGTTCCCCCAAAAATGTCTTAATGGAACTGGTGTGCATTCAAGCCAAACTCAAACTTCTCCCAATTTATTTAATAAGATAACAGCTAATATGAAAAACTTAGCACTAAGTGAACCAAAAATCCAATAACCTCGTGCATGTTTAGCCATAACTTCTGTTTAACTTCCCCGCAGAGTGCTTCTCTTTATCTTTAGGGATTATTGTCGGAAGAGTTTGGCGCACGTGAATTTGTTGCCACTGCTATTTATATACAGGACTTTGGACATTGAAATAGAAACTCTAAGGCCAAAGAAGTGTAGAAATTCAATGACAAGAAACTCGTGAGGAGGACCACGTTCTGAAGAAATCATGCATGGATGACTTAGAGGGCCAGACATCGACATCGATCGTCATTTTTGCGCTTAGAATCTCTCTTTAGACGAGTTTGCCATAGAACGAAAAGAGGATGGTACCTAGGTGAAAGCAACCAAGCAACTGCTTACATTGCGTAACGCATAGCCGAGAATCTTGACTTAGAGAGCCCCAAATCTTGTAGGCAGGAGGCCATAATGTGAATATTATGTAGTACTCGAAGAAGGAATGAAGACTTCTTGCGCTTGGCAACACATGCAATTTGCACCAACACAATTCCTAGTTCTACTGACATAGACATTACAGCGGCTTCCCCCCATCCTTCGTAATCAACCTGTGGGTAAACTTCCACCACCACTTTAACATTCTCCGGCGAATTGAATACCATGCACAAGAAGATGCGTTTGCAGCCATTCCATAAAAGTGAGATTCAAGAAAGCAAAGGCAGAAAGAAGGTATACACAATTCCCCAACCTATACCTGTAAGAAGTGGAAAGGATTTAGCACGGTAGAAGTTTTGTGAAAATAGTAAGCATTTTACGAGCCTCTTTAAGGAGCTTTCCTTCTTACACGTTGCTCAGTGATTGATAGGAAAGGAACTGTGCTCTTTTTACATGAGACTTCTGTTTCTCGAGATAAAGAGCAACTTTGTGCACTTAGCGTTACATCTTTGGGCACCACAATAAGATATATACTCAACTTCGCTGTTTTCTTGTATGTCCGGCATATTTATGGATGTATTGCTAGGGACGAGAAAGTATTGAAATCAAAATTATTTCTATTAGTTATCTAAGACAAACTAAAATACAAATTGATGGAAGGAAATATTCAATCTGGGTTTTGTAGTTTTAGTTCACAGGTTGCAGTGAAGTAAGTTACGGGAGGAAGCATTGGAGTCTCAGTTACACCTCAATTGACTCAACCAATACAGGTTTCACTCGCTGTTCCCTCCTCAGGAAGTCAAATCAGAGAGCTCGCTTTATCAGTTCTTGTATTATGTTTATTTAGCGAACGGAAGTTATCTGACACAGAACGAAACTCCAGAGGTAGGTCTGGCTACTAAATTCACCTATTATCCAAAAACTGGTGCTATAGAAATCAATGCGGTGAAAGAACTTGTGTAACCTTAGAAAGGTGAGTCGTCCAGATTATATCCTTTAACAGGATTATGATAGCCACTCTGAGCGAATGAATGAGTTACATTCTGATCAACATTAGTTAAGTGGTTGAACAATCCTTTTAAACAAAATTTTGAAAAGATCACTTTCCAGAAACTGCCTGTAGTTTGGGCGCGCAGAAAGGTCCTTCTACAGCCGTATACATTTCAAGGATCAGTAGATGAGAAGATGATCCTTTATATCTAGACTGTTGCTTATCCTCTCCCACCAGAATAAGGAAGAGAGAGTTGTTAGACACTTAGAGTACTGACAATTACTAGTGCACTTTCGCTGTCCGAGCCCTTAAAAAATTCAGTACAATAAGTGAGGAGAGTAGTAATTCTCTTCGTCCCCAAAGAACCCGCGAGATCAACCTCCTACGCTGCGATAGGAAGTTCTGGACGTGTGTTGGAGACCGATAACGATATCTTCGCGCAGTTCGTCGATTCCGTGTACTAAACCTCTGAGCCAAATTGCAGAAGAGTGATAAACATGACGAGGATTTAATGCACTTTCAGTCATATTTAAGAATGTTGGCACATTTCTGAAGTGTAAGATAAGAAATATAATTCAGACACTCGAGCAGATCTCTCGGCCTTCGATATCAATTGATCGAATAACTTGTCATGACACCAAGCTCATATCCAGACGCAAGAATTTTACCCATACCAAAAAAGTAGCTTCTAGGCAGGGAGGAGCGGGAATCCTTAAGAAGAGTTAATCTAGAAAGAGGTTTTAGCAAAAGCCGTTATCTTTGGCCTTTTATGATGCCTATTCTGTTCTTGAACGGTCGCAATGGTTTTTACTTTTCTTCCAACAGCCTCTTACGAGGCTTTTCTTTTCCTCTTGAGTGTATTGATTCCTCTAGTAGATCCGCTAAGATGTCGGCTGATGAAATACGGAGTGTCTTACAAGAAGGAACCAGATTCAGCGCGAGGCACAAGAAAAATGAGTCAGCCTGCTTAGCAGAATGCAATTTTGTATTACGAACGACATAAAGGAAAAGTATGGAAAAAGTAATGTAAGCTCATCATAAGAAAGAGAGAAGTAAACATAGATCGAGGAAGTAATTAAGGAAGATTCGAGATTGCGCTCACAAGAGGAAGTTCGTACAAACTGGTGTTCACAGACGCTAGTAGTATTTATTTATTAAAGCGTAAGATTGTTCTAGATAATGTAGCAGCATCGTACGCTTTTCTTAACGATTACAATGTTTCGGTGGCGGATTATATACTCTGTGCATACATCACTTCTTATTAGACGGACGATTATTTTCAATTACGAAATAAGAAGGAAAAGAGGGGAAAAGGTAGGATGATATTATTTATAGTTAGTAAATTAGGAGGAGGATTATGATAAACAATAGATTAGGAAATAGCGCAACAGAAAGTAGTTTACAAAACGCAAAACCGTATTATTATTTTATATAAAAAAGCGTCGTTTCGTATGGCTAGCAGACTATAACGAATCTAGGAGCAGAACATTGCTTTTCCAAGTTCTCCAAATATACCTACCCTCCCTGTGCATATATCCTTAGTCCGTCTCATTCCTCTTTTCTTAAACTTCTTTTACCTCAATCAAGACGGCAAAAAGGACAAAGTCCATCCGTTCACTTTTTTCAACGACCCATACAGAGGAAAACAACCCGCGCAAAGTCCCATGTAATTATATTGAATATTAGAGAAGTAAATATGATAAAGGAATTGCTGCTTAAAGAGTAAGTTATACAAAACGCAAAACTTCTTTAGTTATAGAATTCTCTATTTACTTCTCACTTCTCCTAAAACTTGTTTATTTAAGAATATTGCATAATTTCCTTCTTCCGCAAATTGCAATTGCCACCCCAAATACTCTGCCTTCGCTCTCAAGATTTTTAAAATTTCGCTCCGAAAATAGTCTTGAGTTGGTAAATTAACCCCACCCCCTCCACGTCCAACATTTATTTAGGAACACAAGGCCTTCTGCGAACTTTTCACTCGCAAGTAGACTCGAAAGAGAGAGTTTGGAAATTAGCAAAGTTGACATATCATACCTGTGACTGTTTCTATTACAAAGTTTTAGAATTTAGATTGCATCTACGCAAGATGCTTATATATAGCAAGATTTACAAAAATAAGAAGGAGACGATTGGGTAAATTTAATATACCACGGATCTAATCTCTAAGTCCAAAAAGAAAAGAGCTATTATAGAAAACAAACTGTTCTAAAGATGTTAAGAAAAAGAGCCAATATTTCTGAGAGATATAGATTATATAGAACGAAATATTGTATTTAAGTAGATGGAACAAAATATTCCTAAGGTTTTTCATGTTGCAGAAGATGAACAGATTGCTAAGCATTTATAACAGAACAAGCTTTTTTGAACTCTTTGTTTGTGAGTGAAGTACAGGGTGAACGATTTTACTAAGATAGAATAATGATAGCATGAACAGAGACCTTTCCTCAATGATTTAAAGAACAAAGGAACGATTTCCTAAAGATATTAAAATCGTTTTCGAATTCAATATAATTTATTTTAATTTAACAAATCACAGAGTTTTTAATAAAGTCCGAGAGGCAAAATAAATAATAAGGAGAGACAATAAAAAAAAAGAGTTTATTTACATATGATAATTACTTATGGATATTTAGAATAATAGAAAAACACACAATGTATAGCCACACAGATATCCTTCACATGGAAAAGAGAAAAAGTTGCAAACGGCAAACTTTTATTTGACAGTAGAACTCACAATCAAATACTGAAAGCAAACAAAACACTCAACAAATAAAGTCACCTCCTAACAGACAAATATCCTTTGAGGAAGACTTTATTCACTTCATTCTGCCAACACACGAGCGATGCAAACTAATTAATTACCGAAAACTACTCATACAAAGACAACTCTGTTATCTAGATAATTATAATTATACATAGTAAATGTATATATATAAGCAATTATAAAATAATTAAAGTATTACTAAATAATAAAATTTACTATAAATTATTATTGTAAAAAAAGTAATTTAGCTTTATTATAATTTAACTTAAATATGAATAAATTTAATTGATTAAAATTTAATAATTTAATAAATTAATAATGATTAATTATTAAAATTTAATATAAAAAATTATATAATAATATAAATATACACTCCTGAGAACTAAAAATGAGAGGAGAAGAGTTGACAACTAAACTTATTCGTAAATCTCTGCAGAGTTATCTTTGTACGCTGATTTAGAAATCGGATGTCATTTCCTATCTATGGGGTATGCGGAAAGCGGTTATGCCTCTTCAACAATATCTATACTTAGTGTAAATGTTAGTTCTGGAGGTATTTGATTTAGTGAAAAATTATCAATGTCATTCGAATGACACTTATAAATATATCCAATCTTGCTATGACTTTCCATTTTGTCCACAATGTAATTTTTAATTATTCAAACCATTAATATTAAATAATTGAATAAAAAGGAAATATATTAAGTATAAATATTATATCATTATCCTCCAAATTAAAACAAAAAAAAAACCACTATCTATTTGACGTTACAAAAAAAAAAATATCGTTACATATTAAAACAGCAATAATCTGAATTATAAATGATTTTATAAGGAGAGTAGTCTGTATTTAAAAGCACTATTTAAATTTTCAACTATTGCTGATTTAATATGTGAATATAGATTGAAAGGGTAGCCGATGTGCCTTGAGAAAATATCTAAAAATCTTAACTACACATTTTTTCCAAAATCATCGGAGTTGGAATTATTTGAGCGCTGGCCAGCGAAATGCCAGTCAGCGGTGAACCCATGTAGTTCTGCTGAGGAAAAAATAGAGAGAGTTAGAAACACTATAAGATATGAAGTTGGGCGTCCCACACTCTTTCACGCACTCTTAAGCAATTGGATTCAACCTCTGGTATTATATAATAAAAACGTAGAAACATAATCTAATATCAGATATATATTATTTTTCCTTAAAATATATTATTAATTAAATATATTAATATATAATATAAATATTTAATATATTATATATATTATAATATAAATATATATTATATAAATATTATTATATACGTATGATATATAATAGTATATGGTATATATTTAATATATCTATATATATATTAATATATATATTTATATATTATTATATATATATATATTATATTATTTATAAGAAAATATATACCATTCACGCTAAACATATTTTATATACCTCACGTAATGAGTAGGTATAGTATATAATATATATATTGTAGTGATATATATATTATCATGAGTTTAAACAATTTACTGGAATTTCAAATATTCAGCTTACTATATTATACCAATTACTATAATTATATATTTATAGAGGTTTTAAAATTAACAATATTATTGAAATTAAAACTGTTATATATAATAAAGTATTAATCATAATAATATTATTAATAATATAATATAATTATTTATATATTAGAGGTGTAGAGCAGCGATGAATGTAATTTAATATAATTATAATAAGAGTACTATTTTTGCATCATAAATTTTATATAAAAAGAAATAAAACACAACAAAATAATAATAGCTATAATAATAATGAATTCATTTAGAAATTATCATTCCTACTCTGATTAAATGTTACTTATAGATTCATATATATATTAGAGTTAGTTAGTTATAAATATTCTATTATATGCATACAGGGCGGTATATATATATATTAGTTACATATTATATATAATATTTTTTACATCAATACTTATAAGTAGGGAAGCGGTAGCTAGTATTTCATGTTACCTACCTTATAATCATAAAATAATATTGAAATCTAGCTGCCATATTATCTAAAGCGAAGTTTCACTCCGCTATGATATCCCGCGTAAATATGTACGAAATCGTGTGGCTTTGCGAAAACATTTGGAACAGAAGTAGGGTACATTGTTTAGAAAAACTGATAACCTATTATTGATTAGTGACATGCGCGCGTATGTATAATGTTGTCATTGGAAGAGATAGGAAATATTAAACAGATTCTTAGACTTTTATAAATTATTTTTTTTTATATCTTCTACTACAAAAAAGTTGCATGCCCATAAATACCCATATTACAAAATCTTTTTATACTGCAATATAGCGGATTTAGCTGTGAATTGTATAAGGATTTTGTTGAGGGGTGAGTCTGAGCCGACACGGCGATGTGACATAGAGAGGGGGGATCGTTTTTCCTCCATACCTGTCGGGGAGAGGGCGGAGGAACCATACAACGCTCCTCAGCACACATACAACCGCAAATTAAACCAAAGGGAGATCAGGGAGTGGGTTCACGGATTTAAACGGTAGAAGACCCTCCCCGGAGGGGGAAATAAGTCCTTACTCACCGAGAGGATTAAGTACACCACCGCGCCAGGTAGGCCGAGAGACCCTACTCATTGCTCGCTTTGCGGTTTTTACCATCACATATAGGGAGCCTATTTCATCTATAGTATTAAAAAAAAACCAAAATCTTTTCCAAAATATTTCATATTGACGAACAATATGGATTAGTCTTTTATTTTTATTCTTTGTACCTTATTACAAGTAGAGTAATTGAGAGAGGATGAGTACAATAAATATAAAAATAAAAAAACAAGATATAAATATTTTATCTTTTACATTTTCAACAAATCTTTCCAAATACGATATGGAGACTGATGTGCCGAGATATTGTTATTTTAGATTTCTTGTACTCATATACTTAGTTTTCGAAGATATTCATGCCGGGTAACAGTTCTTTAAAGTTTATCTGCCTATATAATTATTATAGTTAGGAGCAATATTAATATTATCTAATTAACAATAAGATATAATATACATTTTTATACATTACATAATAATTAATAATAAGTAATATCATGATATATTATATATTAATATTTAAATATAATATATATGTTATTTCCGATGTTTTTATATCTTATCAGAGTTTAGTCTTATAAATATTAAATATATTATATAATTATGATTACATATTTTATAATATTTTAATAAGAATTTTATTTTCCAAGAGATTTAATATTTTATAAAATGTAGTAATATATAATATTAATTATATTAAATTAATATATAATTATATATATACTTTTAAAAAATAAAAAAAAATAAAAAAGTCTAACTGAAAAACAAAAAATAAAATTTTCATTTTTTTAAAGAAAATTAGTATTAGGTAATATTAAAAAATAATAATAAAACAGAAATAAACACAAATATTATTTTGATATTGAATAAATAAGCTATATTTTTAAATACATTATTATATTTGCTCAAATAATTTATATAATATATATATATTAATTTTAATATAAATTTAATCATCTTTAAGAGTATAATTATTCTAAGATTAGCTTTATCATTTATTTAACAAATAAATAATAACTGTGGTTAATGAGGGCGTTCAAGCGCTCAAGTAAAAATAAGGCGTTTTTTTCGCCTCTAAATATAAAAGGTTAAAGACGTTCCATTAAGCCTCAAGTTTAAAGCAAGTTTTATGTATAATAAATACGTACATAAAAGAAAATTATACCCACTAAACTAAAGTATTATATTGTAAATTAATACAATTATTCCAAAAATAACACTAAAGACATAAAATCAGGAGGCCATCATTGATCTAAGAGACAAAACTAAAATATAAACTATTACTAAAACTAGGAAACTGCTCAGCGAATGAAAGATTATGCAATGATCAAAAAGTTTTCCCATAAAAACAATCATTTCAATTTTCTTTATTTTTATTTATTTATATTCTTTTCACTCCTTTTCACCTTTACTCCACGGAAGGTACTGTCATTTAAGACCACTCCGTTATAGGGTGTAGTACTCGGGTAAAAGGCTAATCAAACTAGACACCATAATCGACCGTCCAGACTCTGCCAAATATATTTATGATTGGTATAAATAAGTGAAAACGAGATTACATAGATCGTTTCCCCTGCATTCTTCTGTGCTAAAGAATTTTACACTTACACCTATAGTAATCAGAGATATAGAAAGAGAATAAGCCGAGAATTTCCTAATGACTTCAATTATCCATATGTATAGGGTAATTATAATTCACTGAGGCGAAATGGTGTCAATTTGTTATTGTTCGCAGGTTTTAAACCCTCTATGATGCAATAACTTTGATCGGCGCTTCCTTTTTTTAACTTTTATATAACATCTTTTAAATAATCTTAGCATACTTTTACAGTTACTCAATTCTTCAATATTTAATACTCTAAAACTATGGTGGCTCGTTGCTCATTCTTCTTGACTGGCTGTGCGGGCATCAGGGCGACGACGGCAGCTGTGGCGAGAGCTGCGCTGAAACATTCACATATTAGAATATAACCAAATAAGACCAGACGAGGGGTTAAGTCGGCCCTGATACTATAATTTTAGCAATACGTTCCTACCATTACTACACTATGCCGTATACTCTTAAGATCAGTACGGGTAGTAATAGGTATAGTATCTTATTCAATATAACTAGTAGTAACACTAATACAAGATAATAAGATATACACTAATAGACGATATTCAGGTCCCTACTATTACATATCATATATATATAATTATAATATTTATATATTATATATCTGTGTTACCAGATTGTGGACGTGGACCCAACTCATTACACCCCACCAATCTCTCACTTCCCCAGCCCTCCCACTCATCTTGCGAACAAGCGTATACTAACTACACAATATACTATCTATTATACTATATATTATAATATATATATATATATATATATATACTATATATATACTATATAATATAATATATATATATATATATATATTATAATATATTATTAATAATATATATATATAATTATACCATTATTTATATTGTTAAGTGATAAGTGATAATATATAATATAATATTATAGTAGTGTCTATAGCGGGGTACGGTTCCGTTTTTAGTGTTGTTGAATAACCTTTAACCCGGCCCCTGTTCTTTTTTTTTTGTTGTCTTCTCTGTTTTTTTTTCTTTGGTGCCTGGTTTGTGTGGGCATGTGTGGATCGGGGCGAGAACGATTTTGCACAGGCGTGGGCTTTTTTTCCCCCCCCCGCGCCGTTAAATAGACTTTGGTAACTAATACTATCAATTGTATAGACACGTTATCCAACTCTAACCTCTTGCGATTTCCGTCCCGACATCACCCACCTCTCGTGTTAACCTAGAGCTAGCGAGCCCCACTACCTAACACTTAAATATGCTATGTCATGAAGAGTTATAACCACAGATAGCGTAAGCAAGATATCTTCTCCTCACTAAACTATGTCATCGTTAAAGTGTGTATCTTTCACTATCCTTACCATAAAACTTATTTCAATATATGTTCTCGTTACGTCTGTGTTTGGGCAAAATGAGTAATAAAGAAGATAATAGATGACCTAATATTGGTAAAACCACAATAATTCTACACTCCTATATGTTCTGTGGTGCCTCACAAACTTCATAAATGAAACATAACAATCGCGTAACGTACTTTACGTTTGATGTTTTTCTTGTTTTTGTGCTTTAATAACCCAAGTCCCATTTTTCTCCAATTCCAGAGTGCATAAAAAACAAATTTCAATAACGCTTTGGGATTGCTTCCATAGCTTACATGTTTTTAGTTTCCTCACTTTGACTAACAGAACTGATTTTCAGCCTTTTTTGAAGATGAGCTACTTTTTTCTTCTGTACCACGAGATCTAGTTATACTTTTTACTCATGCAAATACTGGTGTCCTCTATTAAGGTGGATTTCAATGTGAGACGAGATCAACACTGAATGGCTATTTGGGGTCCGGTCTCATAGCTGAGTAACTTTTCTAGGTTTGAGGGGTTGAGTGGGCAGCGAAGTCTACCGATAAATCTAATTCATTTTTCTCTTAACGATCTGTAGAGCATATCACAATTTATAAAGTGAGAAACTAGCTACATTACTACACACGTTCCAAGGATACGTCCCTATTTACCTAAATTATCCTATATAGAACCCTTGACCTATGTTTTCAACCAAAACTAGTCTCTTTTCTCTTTATTTATTATAAATAAAAAACAAAAAAAAAAAAAAAAAAAAAAACATAATATATATAATATATAATAAAAGTATAAGTTCCGTATAACGGCCAGAGCTGCCTTTCATTTGTGTAGATGCGCACCCTTGATTTTATTGCTCCTGATAATCCAGTCTTTATTATTATATATATATACTTGTAAAATAATCGTCGCTAAAACGATTGTAATTTTCAAATATTACTTATTCTATATTCCATAATTTTTTAACGCCTTTTTTCCTTTTTAATGCCTATATATACTACGGTTTATTTTATTCATTGGTCAATTCATTTTTATATTCTGGTACCGATTGTTATGGTAATGGCCTAATTTGAGCAGTTATGACTTTACTACAGGTCATATACTATAATATAATATATATTATGGATAATGACCCTAAATATCACCCCCCTACACACGCACCACTTCAGCTTCCTGCCATAAGGTGGGAGCCTGTATCTATTGATTGGTAAAAAAAAAGTTACTTTTTATTATTATCTATTAATACTTATCACTTATCCGAGAATACTAATCTTTCCATCTCGACTCGAGTATGTCGCAATGGTTCGGGAAGTGCGTATAGAGCATTGTTTCTCTTCGTTCTAACAATAAATTATTATCAGTAGTAAGCTAAGAGACATAGTATGCGTATTTATACTAGGTAGAGTATAGGAAAATATTCTACACACAATAAATATATAATATATTATTAATATCACATATTATATAAATAATCTTGTCATATATTTATTCAATTCAAGTATATATATCTAGAATAATAATCTAGTTGCATATATAGGTAGAACATAATTATATTT
>JABUQX010015119.1:0-5000 GCA_015478945.1 Trachelipus rathkii
AGAGATAGGTGGCTGAAAATATATAAGGGGAAAACCAGAAGACTAAAAGTTGCCTAATGTAAAGGGAAAATTAACAGTTTGTAAAGAGGATAAATGGGGACTTTCAGGGGAATTGGAAGCTCTTCTAGAAGAAAGTACAAAAGGTTAAAAGAAAGAGAGCAAAGGGAATCTCAGAGAATAATGAATAGGGATCAATACTTTTGTGACTGATGAATGAATGCGAGAGAGTGTGGAGGAAACGCCTTCCAAATCTGCATATCGTTATAGCAGTAATCGAAAAGGGTGATAATTAATGTGCCATGGTTTGGATAGTGTAAGAAGAAATAGGTATTCTGGGATGAGGTAATAGGTAGAGTGAGAAAGTTGAAAAATGGTAAATCTGAAGGTATAGATGGAATTACTAGTGCAATAGTCAAGAATGAAGGCGAGACTATGATTGAATGGATGTGGAAGTTTGTGTAACAAAGTGTTTATGGAGGATATAGTTTCCGAAGGATTTGGAGGAGAGCAGTAAATAGTACCTTTTTTATATAACGGGTAAGGGAGATAAAGGAATAAAAAGTAGGAATTAGTTATGAGTGTTGTAGGTAAGATATATGCTGGTATTTCTGGTATTTTGGTTGAAAAAGTGCGTCGAGTGACTGATTTGGTGGAAGAACAAGGTGCATTTAGAACTGGTAGAGGATGTGTGGATCGACATATTTCACATTGAAACAAATAAGTGAGAAAATGAGAGAGAAGAAAGAATAAGTTGGTATTAGGTTTTATGGACTTGGAACAGGCGTATACGATAGGATTAATAAGGAAGCTTTGTGGCAGTAGTGCAGATGTTAAGTCGATGATCTGGTTGGTGGAATTAGGATTTCTGATGGAATCAAAAGTAATGTATGTTGGTGTTGAAAACTTATGTACACAATAAAATAGAGTGGAGAGTGGCGATTTTAATTTGATATATGGATGCGAGTGTCTGAAAGCACTAAGGGGTAGGAGTGGTAAGGAGAGGGGTGTTAGGCTGAATGGAAAATGGAAGAAGAAAAGTTAGGGTGACTCTGCCTTATTGTGGCACTGGTGGATTGGTTGTTGTTCGGTGAATCTGAAAGAAAGTTGAGAACGAATTGGTAGAGGAGTTTGGTAGGGTGTGTAAAAGGAGGGGTTTGAAGTAAGTAGGTAAGACTATTAAGGTGATGGTAAGTGGGAGAGGAGAGTACTTGTTTGGTGAAATTATGCTGGATGGGTGAGAAATTGGAACAAGTATCCGAGTTTAAAATATTTAGGTTATATGTTTGATGAAAAGAGAACGAATTATGCATGGTGTAGTAGTACTTGTGAATGGTAGGAAGGTGGCTGGTGAAATTAAATCTTTGGTGAATGTAAAAGAACTGTCTTGAGAGTGCTAGGGTTCTGCATGAGGCTATGTTGTTGCCCGTGTTAATGTATAGCAGCGAAATTATGGTGAGGAATAAGAGGTATAGATAAAAGGTGCAATCTGTTCAGATGGATAATTTTAGGGGCGTGCTAGGTGCGAGAAGAAATAACAAAATAAGGAATGAATGTGTGAGGGAGTTATATGGTGTAAATGAGAGAATAAACAAGAGTGTATTGAGATGGTTTGGTCGTATGAAAAGGATGGATGATATTCAGTTGGTTAAGCATATATATAGTGGTGAGTATGCTGGGAATCGACTGGCTGGGAGACCAAAAGAAAAAATGGATGGAGTCAGTAAAGGAATTCCATCAGAACACTTTGTACCTTAGATCTATACCTCTTATTCCAGACCATAGTTTCACTACTATACATTAACACAGGTAACAACATACCCTCATGCAAAAGCCTAGCGCACTCAAGACTTAGTCCTTTTACATCCACCAAGGATTTAATTGCACCAGTCACCTTCCTACCATTCACAACTTTCCTACTACATTCTACATCATACATCCCTTTTTCATCGAACGTATATCCTAAATTTTTAAACTCGGATCTTTGTTCCAGTTGCTCAACTTCTAACATAACTTCACACTGCAGACTGTCCTCGTTGACTACCATAACCTTACTCTTATCTACATCTACTTTCAAACCCCTCTACCAATCTTCTCAAACTCTCTTCAGATTCACCACACAAAACCAAATTATCTGCATAAAATAAGCAGGGCACCCTCCACTCTCATCTCCATCATTCAAACACCTTCCCCTGCCACCCCTACCTCTAATTCTTTCATAACCCCATACATATACAAATTAAATAACCAAGGATACATAGCACATCCTTGCCTCACTCCGCTATTAATATTAAACCAGTCACTTTCGAGTCCATATATTCTTACACACGCTTCACTATCATCATACACAACTTTTGATTACAATCAGAAGCCTACCACCAACACCATATATATATATATATATATATATATATATATAAATATAATAATATTATATATATATATATATATATATATATATATAATATATATATTTATATATATATATATATATATATATATATATATTATATATATATATATATATATATATATATATATATATATATATATATATATATATATATATATATATATATATATATATATATTATTATATATATATATATATATATATATATATATATATATATATATATATATATATATATATATATATATATATATATATATATACTATATATATATATATATACTATATATATATATATATATATATATATATATATATAAAATATATATATATATATATATATAATATATATATATATATATATATATATATATATATATATATATATATATATATATATATATATATATATATTATTATATATATATATATATATATATATATATATATATATTATATATATATATTATATATATATATATAATATATATATATATATATATATATTATATATATATATATATATATATATATATATACCCTATATATATATATATATATATATATATATATATTATATCTTCTTCTTCTTTATCTGTCTTCTGTTTTCCCAAGAATGGGAGTAAGGTGCGTAACGAGCATCGGAAAAGAAAAGCAGTAGGAGAACTGACATAAGTTCGAAAAAGAAAGCCCAGCCTTACGCCGCCCTCGACGTAGCCCATTAATTAGTGAGAACTCATCGCAGTCAGAAAATCCACCCTAAAGCTTACATGGAGACAGCGATGGACCCTGCACTATGGTAGATCGTCCAAGGTAAGGTTCATACCTTGGCCCAGGTGGGCACAACCATACCCCCTCACAATCCCCCGCCATTCACTCCTGTTATACACTTTTCTTCTCGCCTCTACCAAACTCAAGATTCTCTCCTTCAAAATCGTTACTGACTCAAATGCCACTTTTTCCTTCGGTCCTCCCAGGCATGGTCGGTTCCCCAACACACTCGCCAACTTATACTCCGTTTAACCAACCGATCCTATCATTCATCTTCACAATATGACCAAAACATCTGCAACATACTTTCATATTTTCTCTCATTTACCCCTTTCTTCACACAACACCCAGCTCTCTAAATACGTTTCATTCACTCACATTTTGTCATTCTTCTCACACTAGGCACACCCTAAGATTGTCCATCTGACACATTGAAACTTTAGATCTATACTTCTTCATTCCAGACCCACTAGCATCACTACTATTACAATAACACAAGTAAACAACATAACGGCCTCATGTAAGACCCTGCAAACTCAAGACTTTTAGTACCCTTTAAACATTCACCAACGGATTTAATTGCACAAGCCACCTTCCATGCATTAACAACTTTCCGCCTACAGCACACTCTGCATCGTCCGTTATCCCATTACGCTCGTTCCAACAATAATCCCTAAATATTTAAACCTCAGACACTTGTTCGCAGCTGTTCAACATCTAACATAACTTCACACTGAGGACTGTCCTCACTCACAACCATAACCTTACTCTTATCTACGTTTACTTTCAAACCCCTCCTTTTACACACCCTGCCAAATCTCTCTACCAATCCTCTCAAACTCTCTTCAGATTCACCACACAAAGACACACAAATCATCGCGCCTATAATATGTAGGGCACGCCTCACTCATCTCCCATTCTCCCACCATTCTTAACACATTTCTGCATTCCCCACCAGTCGAATTCTTTCATAACCCGCATCCCATATACCAAATTGAATAACCAGGAGACATAATACACTAACCTGTCTTAACTACGCTGTTAATATCCTAAACCAATCACATTGACACCATTATTCTTACACACAGCTTCACTATCGTCATACATACTTTTGACTCCATTCAGAGCCTACCACCAACACCATATATCACTAACACCTGCCATAGAGCTTCCCTATTAATCCTATCATACGCCTGTTTGCAAATCCATAAAACCTAAATACAATTTATTCTTCTTCTCCCCTCTCATTTTCTCATCATTTGTTGCAAGTAAAGATTTGATCACACATGCCTCTACCACTCCTTAAACGCACCTTGTTCTTTCACCAATCAGTTCTTCAAGTCCTCGACGCACTCTTTTTGAAACCAAACACCAGCCATATACCTTCCACTACAACACTCAATAAACTTATTCCCCTAATAATTTCTACAGTTCCCCTTATCTCCTTACCCTTATATAATAAGGGTACTTTTACCGCTCTCCTCCAATCCCTTGGAACTATACCCTCTATAAACGCTTTATTACACACTTCCAAATGCCAATCAATCACACTCGCCTCCGTTTCTTGATCATTTCACCAGTAATTTCATCTATACCTGCAGATTTACCATTCTTCAACTTTCTCACCCTACCCATTACCTCCTCCTTACTAATAACCTCATCCCCAAAATACCTATTCCTTCTTGCACCATCAAACCACACACATTCACTATCACACCTCTTCATTACTTTTAATATTGTGCAGATTTTCGAGTGCTCTTTCCCACACTCCTCTCGACCCAATTTCATCCAGTTACAAAGCACCAATCACCGTATTCAT
>JABUQX010015119.1:15000-23154 GCA_015478945.1 Trachelipus rathkii
AATGCAAAAACGAAAACGGCTATATTTTTCCTCCTATTTATCGATATATTGATACCACAGTATACATATTACCAGTATGTCAGATAGATATGAATATTGTCGGGCAGTTTTCTGATATGCCCTTTTAGAATTGAAAATAAGTTCATGTACTATTTATGACGTTTTCAAGCATTAAGTAATCCAGCAATATTTTAAAATCAAATATTAGTCATTTTCCTTAAAAAAAATATTTAACACGATAAATACTAAAAATATCTATGACTTTAGAAATAAATTTTGCTAAATACAAAGCAATTTAAATATATTTTTATTTTTTGGCGGGAAATTTTAACGGGAAAGGTACACTGCACACACACACACACAAAGTGGTCCGAAAATTATAACATTGGATTGAAGTACTAATAATAATAATATCACTACTATGTTGATACTTTTACTTCATTATCGGAATTTTAATTTAGCCCTTTTTCGTTTTTGCCATTTCTCATTACACATACGGTAAGAAATGCTTACAAAGTTTTAGCGCGAATTTCGTGCAAAATCGACCACTAATACTTACAAAGTTACTTTGGTTTACAAACAATTGGACTCAGCCTTTGTGATGGAGCCCGGTGATTTGTAATAAACAAAAATAAAAACAAATGGTTTATATTACAAATAATTAACCACTAATTGTGGTGGAGTTCACCGATTTGGAAGTAATTAGATTTAAAGCTGATTTTATTGAATGAGACATTCATCAATTCAAACGGGCCTACCACGTATGAAAACAAATTATCATTTGATTTCTTTACGAATATATATCAAACAGGAAAAACAATATGAATACCACACAAATATTTGGCACAATTTTATTATTTTAAGTCACAAAGGTGTTGAGCTTTTCAGTACCAGTTTGGAGACTTGTTTAGCAAAAAACTAGGTAAAGTTGGGGGTGGTGGGCTAAATCTAGATACAAATAATAGCAATGGTTACTATAATAGTGGGGAGATAAATAAAGCTAGTGTTGTTACAGGTTCAAATAATGATGATGATAATAAAAATAACAGCATTTCGAGTATCAAATGTTTTTACACAAATGCTCATAGCCTTAGAAATAAAAAAGATGAGCTAATTAGTTATACCATAAATGAGAATCTAGACATTATTTGCATAACTGAGGCATGGGTTAATGAAGAATTATATGGAGACTCCTTTCAGGAATATGAAATAGACGGATATTCACTTTATTTATACCAGCGTAGAGCAGGGCCGGATTTACCTATAAGCTAAAAAAGCTATAGCTTAGGGCCCCGATGTATAGGGGGGCCCAAAATATTAAGATGGCAAGTAAAGTAAGAAAATCAATTTTGGATGATTTAAAAACAGCAGGATACTTCAGTTTATCTGTAGATTCCACTCCAGACTTGTCCCATGTAGATCAGCTCACTGTTATTGTAAGGTATGTCGCACAGGATAATGGGCTCCCAATTGAACGTTTTCTAACCTTCCTAGAGATGAGTAGCCATACTGGGGAAAGTATGGCTAAGATGGTACATGATTACCTTACAAATGAATGTGAAATAAATTTTAGTAAGTGTCGAGGCCAGTCATACGATAATGCTGCCAATATGTCTGGCAAATATAAGGGTATGCAAGAAATGTTATTAAAAATTAATAAGTATGCTATATATATCCCATGTGCAGGTCATTCGTTGAATCTCGTTGGTAGAGCAGCAGTTAACTGCTGCTTAGATGCGGTAAACTTTTTTGGAATTGTTCAAGAAATATATGATTTCTTTTCAGCTTCTACACATAGATGGGCAGTGCTGTTGTCATTCTTCAAAGATCATTCAAAAGTTCCAAAGTCTTTGTCAAAGACTAGATGGGAAGCTCATTCAAGGGCCACAACTGCAATACTTGACAGTTACGACGAAATATTTTCTGCATTGCTTCAGTTTTATATTGATGCCACAGAGAAGGGTGAAATAAGAACTCAAGCCAAAACATTTTGAATAAAATGGAGGAACTAGAATTTATGATAATGTTATATTTGTGGGGTTATTTGCTGGATGAATTTTACAAGGTTAGTCAGTCACTGCAAGACCCAAAAATTAGCCTAGATGTATGTAGTAAATTATATGCTTCACTTTCGGATTTTGTTTAAGGTTCCAGAAATCTATTTGATTATTTTGAAAAACAAGCAAAGAACAAATTGACTGATGCTGATTATAAGAAAAGCAGATCTAAAAAGAGGCTTATATGCGAAGATGATGCTTTAGAGAATCTTCCGCCAAGAGACAAGTTCAGAATCAAAACATTTATACCTGTGATGGATGCATACATTTATACCTGTGATTAGAATCAAATTTGGCACAAAGAGCATCAGTATACAATGATGCTGCAAAAAGATTTTCCCTTTTAGCAAAATTAGATGCTACAGAAGAAGAGATTCGAGAAGGAGTTAATACATTAAATCAAACATACTGTATACTAAAGATGTGGACATGAACTTTGCTGGAGAACTCAAGCACTTTCATAAATATGTTAAACATTGTCAAAACCATGAACATGATAATCTGACACATCAGGATCTGTACGACATAATATTTAATGATCATGTCCAATCAGCATTCAATAATGTAGAATCAATTCTGAGAATGTGCCTTTGGATGTGGATTAAAAATTGCCATGGAGAAAGATCCTTTTCTCAAATGACGAGAATAAAAATGAATTTAGAACTACAATGTCTCAAACTAAATTATGTTACCTGAGCCTTATGTGCATAGAAAGTGACAAGCTACGCAGTTTATCATTTGATGACATCATCGGTGACTTTGCTTTGTCAAAGGCAAGAAAAAGAATATTTTAATGTAGATCATGCTTTGCGAATTCTTGGAGGTCCAAACTCTTCCCATATATATATATTATATATATATATTATATATATATATATATATATATATTATATATATATATATAAATATAATAATATATATATATATATATATAATATATAATATATATATACTATATATAAAGGGGGGTCCATTACCTTCAATAGCTTAGGGCCCCCTCAAACCTAAATCCGGCACTGGCGTAGAGGAAAGAAGGGTGTTGGTGTGGCGCTTTATGTTAAAAGCAATATTCTAAATCTGTATTAATGACTGACTTTAAAAAATGAATCATGATATTGGAAATCGGTGTGGGTAGAATATTCTTTATATACAATAAATTCATTTAGAATAGGGGGCATTTTATAGCCTCCTGGCCAGAGTCAAGAATTAGACGCGGAAATTGTGAAAGAAAGAGACAGCATGGCACAGTAAAGGAAAAGGTATAGTCATAATGGGTGATTTTAGTTTTCCTGGCATTCAATGGGATCCCTTGTCTAATATGGACCAATAGAGTTCCTGCTGCATTCATAAAATTGTTGTACTAGATAACTTTTTGACCCAGATGGTCCAAGAACCCACAAGATACGATGCACTACTACTAGACTTAATATTAACTAACGATGAAAGTATGGTGGATGAAGTTAGAGTTGAGGAGAATTTAGGACTTAGTGACCATAATATAATTAGATTTAATATGAATGTGATATCTGGGCCCAAATTGCAAGTTAATAAGGAAAAAGATCTTAGATTTCGGCAATGGCGAATTTTACCAAATTTAGAGACATGCTTAGTACAATTAACTGGGATAAAGAGTTTAAAGACCAAAACTGTTTTAATATGTGGGAACTTTTAAGCAAATTTTTAATGAAAATTTTCAGTCAGTATGTTTTAAAGATAAACCCATTAGGGTGGAGAAGAGAAAACTTGTTTGGTGGAATAGAAAGATAAGAGAGAAAATCAATGAAAAGTTTAGATGTTTAAAAAAATTCAGGGTAGTAATAGGGAAGAATGATTTAGAAAATAATAGGAAAAATAGAAATGAACTTAACCAAAATCAATAAGAAAGGCAAAGAGAGAGCAGAAATTAATTTAGCGCAAGAATAGTATTAAGAATCTGAAGAAGTTTTTTAGCTTTATAACTTTAAAAGTAAGAATAGGACAATTGGTCCAAATTAAAATTGATGAAAATTTAGTGAATTCAGATAAGGAAATGGTCAACATTTCAATCTTATTTTGGCTTCAGATGGTTTACAGAGGAAAGATTAGATATTAGTTTGGAGACTAATAGTTCCTTGTAATGCATGTAAACAAATAGACCTTACAGAATTTGAATTTGATATGTAAAAGATATAAAAACCGTTTATTAAGATCAATATTGACCCAAAGTAGAAGCTGTCAGGCCCTGAATTGTATATATGGTAGGATTCTGAAAGAGGGTGTATCAGCATTGCAAAGGCACTGTATTTGATATTTAAGCGATCTATAACATTTGGTGAGGTAACCAGATGACTGGAAAAAGGCATATGTTGTGCCTATTTATAAGAAAGGTAGTAAGGAAGATTTGGAAATTTAAGGCCAGTTAGCTTACACTCTGGGTTGTAAAGGTTCTGGAAAATTTAATGAAAGGTCATATAGAGAAATATTAGAAGATAACAAGTATTGTATGACCCCCAGCACGGTTTCAGAAAGGGTAGGTCATGTCACGACAAACCTTTTAGAATTTATGAATACATTACTGACTGCATCGACCGAAGGAGACCCAGTTGATATTGTATATTTAGACCTTAGTAAAGCTTTTGATAAGGTTTCCCACATAAGGCTGATGAAAAAGTATTGCAACGTGGTATAGGTGGAGTGGTACATGGTTGGATTAAGAGTGGTTTGCGAAATAGAAACAGTGTGTACAACCTAAATGGAAATAAATCATCATGGGAAATAGTGAAAGAGTGGTGTCCCACAGGGTTCAGTGCTGGGGCCACTATTGTTCCTCATATATATAAATGATTTAGACGCAGGGACTTAATGCAAGGTTTGCTAAGTTTGCAGATGATACTAAAAGTGGCCACCTCGTTAGGAATGTGAAGGATGCATAAAGAAATTCAAAATGATCTGAATAAACTTCTTGGTGGGCGATAAGTGGCAAATGGAATTTTAATAGTAAAAAAGTGTAAGGTTCTTTCACCTAGGTTACTCCAATAAAAGTTTTAACTACAATATGAATGGAGATTGGCTTGAATCTGTGGACCAAGAAAAAGATTTTAGGTGTGATTATAAGCAGTAATTTGGAAAAGTAGCTAATCAGTGTTGGAAGCTAGAAAATAAAGCATAAGATGCTGGGTATATAAATCGCAATGTGTTTAACAAGAGCAAGGAAGTAATAAAAAAATTTAAAACTTGGGGTTAAAAAATAAGCTTTTTATGTTAGGCCAGTATTAGAGTATGGTGCACAAGTTTGGGCCCCTTATTAAAGAAAGACTTAGATATGCTAGAGGGAGTGCAACGTAGAGCAACAAGGCATGATTCTGGTTTGAGGGTAAGAACTTGAAGGAGAGGCTGAAGGAGTTAGGAAATGTTTTTCGGTAAGAAAGGCGATTTCCTCAGAGGGGAACCAATGATACAAGTCTACAAAATTTTACATCTATTTGATAATACAGAGACCAATAAAATTTTTCATAGTAGAACATGGACAGGTGAACCAGGGGGCATAATAAGAAAATTAAGAAAGAAAGCATGGCCATCTTGATATAAGAAAGCATGCATTCATTATAGGGTTGTTAAAATTTTGGAATAGTCTGCCAGAGGAGGTTGTTGAGTGTGACTCAATTGCAACTTTTAGAAAGGGTTAGATTCGTTTATGGATGGGTTGGGTATCATATAGTATATAATTGGACGAAGCCAAAATTGGGGGTTTTTAGTTATAGTAGTTATTATTGTTAGATGGCATGTGTGACCCATAACTTAGTTATTAATGCATGTGGATGGTTTGGGTATCATATTTATATATCATTAGTTTTGACTAAGCCAAATTGGTGGATTTGTAGTTTACAACAAATTGACAAGCCCTATGGGTGCTTTTGTGGATTTGCATGAGCATTTTGTTTGGTAGTGGGTTCTGGGACAGTCTCGATAGGCCCATGTGGCTTTTTACTGTCTATATTCTTAATGTCTTAATGTCTTAAAAACCTTCCGTATCCATCGTATACATAAAAAAAAAATATTACAAATAATACCCTGCCCGCTTCCTGCCACCATTATTTATTTCACGATTAATTAAAATATCGATATTTTTATAATATTAAAATCTGGAATGTTCACCATATAAACACTAAATGAAGTCACAAACTTATTAAATACATTAATTAATATAAACACCTTATAATTTAATAATTTGTTCAGAAATTATAACGTTATTATTTTAGCAATTTCTGTCCATTAGTGAGTTTAAAATAAAATAAATTAATTATTAATTTTAAATTCGCATTTTCTTTGGTTTCAATAATTATAATAGTGGTGCACTCGACGTCTTTTAAATATTTTGTATGCCGCATGCATTTTATCCTTTTTTTCTCCCATCTTTCAGTTGTTGATATTGATTACATTTTATGATTGATTCAATTAACTAACTGATCTATTAAATAGGATAATAAAATTTGTTTATATATGTCAGCTATTACATATTTGTTTACATCCGAGCGTTCCTAGAAAATCAAGAAAAAGAAATTCTCTGGATTTGATGTAAATCCATCATACATGATGTAAATCCAGATTTTAGTGAAATCCATCATACATGATGTAAATCCAGATTTTAGTGAAACGTACCATTAGGATATAAATTTTGCTGCAAATACCTAAAAGATTGATAAATCTGGATTTAAATCTCTTGGTTCACTTACAGTATCTTCACCGTGGGACAAATCCTAAAGGTTTAGGATGCACAAAAATTTTCGTTTTATCAATATCGTTTCACCATTTTTAAAATCCCCTTCTATCATATATCTTTCTTTTCTTGAATGGTGTTGATAAGCTTAAATACTTTTAAGTTTTAACCAGGGTTGGGGATTTTTTGGATTTTTTGAGATTCGTGACGTCACGCGAAATATAATTTGTAAACAAACTTTTTTTTAAGTTTGATATAGTATTATTTTTAACCCTAAGCCCTAGCTCAGAGTTCAAAATCTTAAAATAGGCAATATAGACTATGACAAAATGAAAGAGAAACATTAAGGAGTGTTATTTGAATTGTAATATTGATGAATATTACATCAGAAATAAAAGAAATATGTTTGAAACATGATCTTTTGTTGACATTTTTATAGCGTAGAAATTTGTAACATAGTAAGTAGCCTTGCTATGATATTATTATTATAATTTTTTTATTTCTATTGAAGTTAAATCACTTAAATATACAAAAATATAATATATATATATATATATATATTATATATATATTATAAAAAATATATATATATTATATATATATATATATATATAATATATATATATATATAATATATAATATATATATATATATTATATTAATATATATATAAATATATATATATAATATATATATATATATATATATATATATATATAAATAATAATATATATATATAATATATA
Source organism: Trachelipus rathkii (assembly GCA_015478945.1). Taxonomy (NCBI): domain Eukaryota; kingdom Metazoa; phylum Arthropoda; class Malacostraca; order Isopoda; family Trachelipodidae; genus Trachelipus; species Trachelipus rathkii. The sequence goes on from JABUQX010015119.1 coordinate 22,500, forward strand.
TATATATAATATAAAAGCAAAAAACCAAAAAAAAAAAAAAAATCAATGATTTTTTGATGAAGCAAAAAATCAAGTGAAAAATCAGTTAAAAAATCAATTGATTTTCCGTGCCATCCCTGCTTTTAACTACCAACACTACCCTCTCTCTCTCTCTCTCTCTCTCTCTCTCTCTCTCTCTTCAATCTCTCCTCTCTCTATATATATATAATATATATATATAGTATATATATATATATATATATATATATATATATGATATATATATTATATATATATATATACTATATATATACTATATATCAGTGCGGCTTTTTGGGGTTAGGCCAAGAGTAGGCAACGCCTAACTTGCCTTAGTGACCAAAAAATATTAAAAATCAGCATTATATATATATATATATATATAATATATAATATTAGTAATATATATATATATATATATATATATATATATATATATATATATATATATATATATATTATATATATATTACAATACATATATATATATTTTTAATATATATATATATATAATATATATATATAAATATATATATAATATATATATATATTACTATATATATAGTATATATATATATATTATAATAATAATATATTAAATATATATATATATATATAAATATATATATATATATAT